>OMLC01081512.1:23563-42942 GCA_900302585.1 Regalecus glesne
GTAGTTCTGCTCACCTCCATCTGCTTGAAGTCACAGACAGCTTGGATAGGAAGCTTGCCCTTTACTGGGGTCGCGGGGTTGCGCGGTTTCAGTTGAATAATGGTCTTGGCCCGTTGGTTAAGGCTGTCCAGGTGAGTTTTAAATTCTTTCAGCTGCTCTTTCTCATCCTATGAAAAGATCATCATCACCATCATCACCATCATCAACACTACAGTTAAGTTGTTTCACGGTATTCTCTGGACATAACTGTTTAAATGAGTAATTACAAGGCACAGTTGGCCTCATTAATCACACCCTTAGAGGTTTTTGAGCCTAGAGGTTTGTCTCAGAGGTCAGTGTAAAACCTGAATAACACCTGAATTTAGAAACCAGTTGACAAGCCTGAGTGAGTGCACATAACAAGTGGACAATAGATGTTGGGGGAAGAAATTATAAATAACCATTACACTTTGCTTCTGCCAATCCTGAGGGCTAAAAATTTCCCTGGGTGATAACAAATTTGACCATACGAGTACTTGTACCGATGTCTGATTTCCCTTTTCAAAGTAAATATCCCATCAGTGGTGAGCCTACCGCAGCATCCTGCAGCAGGTCCTCCAACCGTGTGACGGTGATGGAGCGGTCACATGTGTACTTTCTCTTCATGTTGTCCTGCATCTTCTTCATCTTCTCCTCCGCCTCCTTCACATCAGAGAAGAACTGGATGGGATAAAAACAGAGAAATTCAGCTTTTAATGTCTTTTTTTTGACGGAGTTGGTTTATTTGCATAATGTGAAACAAAGAGAGATGGTTTGACGAAGGCTGAACAGAACACTATACAATATACAACACAAAACATGCCAAATCTAACGCAACCATTGGCGATTAAAAAGTTGAGTACTACTAGAGAGGAAACGGACCAAAAGCACTGCGAGAACAGTTAAAGGAGTTACTAAATTTTGGTAGTTGAAGTTATCTGAGCGGTACGCACTTGGAAGTAGGCCATGTTTTGTTTGAGGTGGGATTCGATGCAGCAACACAGCTGAAGGATCCAACTCCACTGAGTTTGCAGAGCTGCTGTGAAGGCCTTGGCAGGAAGAAGGAGGAAGAGAGACAGGAAGTGACAGAGAGGAAGAGTAGAGATTTAGATTTTCCATTCAAAAATATCATTCAATAGAGCAGAAAACATGTACAATTAAAACTGTTGTGTTGTAAAGGACATGACAACGTCACTGTAGAGACACTATTAAGGCATTTTATAATATCAATATTGAGTAAATACACAAAAAAGATTGATATATTTTTGTATTAGCAAAGTTTACATAGTTTTGTATTGGACAGAAGAAGCGTGGTAGATGACTTACTGTGTATTCTAACAAACTACACCGTAAACATTTTTTGGAAAAAAAAGAAAAAGATGTTGAATGATGTTGAGTAGCTGTGCTGTGGCTTTACGGGTCAACTCTACTACCCCAAAAGAGATATTTCCTACCTCCACTGTCTTCCTGGCAGGGTGTCCGTCTCTCAGAAGCTTGTCCCCCGTGGCCTGAACCATGTTCACCCTCTTCTCCCTGAGCTCCAGCTCCCTCATCAAACCCTGCTCCACACGGACAACAAGGATTATAGCTCATCATGCCCTATGATATTCTCAGCATGTTTCAATGGGTTGAATACTGACATCTAATAATGCTCCATCAAAGTTACACTGAACTTTCATCACGATTCAAACTGGTGTCCTTGTTGGTTAAGCTCATCAGTCATGCAGGCGAAAGTGGTGCCCTACCGAGTAGTTGTCTTTCTTGGCTGTCATGTTGGTATTGCGTTCGCTCCAGTCATAGTTGACCTCCTCTTCCTCTTTCTCGTTGAGCCACATCAGCTCTTTGGTTGCTGCGGTGACGAAGGTGTAAAGCTGGTCCAGGTTATGCAGGCGATTCTTGGATGTGTTCTGTAGAGACACAAATAACAAAGAGCTCCATGAGACCTGTGAGTGCATGTGCGATGGTATAATTGGTTAAACTGGTTGAGAAGTGGATTCCCAGTATGAAGTAACAGACAGACTGAGCTGGTATTCAGGAGTCCCAGTGAACACAATACAGCCACACTGCTTTCATCAGTTCTGTGTACTGCATATCCAAACTATCCTAATTGGGATTGGTCAGCAAATATTATTGATTCATCTTTATTCAAGGCTAGGGTAAAATTTTCCCTCTGATTCCTGCTACTTGTCTTCCCTCCATCATCAGATTGACCTGCTCCAGTGTCTCATGCCAACTTACCACCAGCTTGCCATACTGCAGCTCCAGCTTTCCAAGATAGTCACGGTAACTTCCTTTACTGACTTGCGAGACCTGGTTCTGGATTGGAGGACATGGAATAGGAAATGACAGGTGTGAAGAAAACACATCAGTCAAACAAGTCATGTGTGTTAACTTCTGGCAAAAGCACCGGGTCTAATCTAAAGTGATAGGTTATAACTTTATTTTACAATACTGCTGCTGAGGTCACCAGCTCCCCATGAGGGAATAAAGCTGAAGTCCATCTGGACCATGGAGTCAGGTTACATAATACTGATTGGCATCTTTACCATCCTTGGAAAACACTTTTCATATGATGCTGTTAATTTTTTGACTAGGCGGGACAACTGGTGATGCATTTGCAGGCAAATTCCTACTCAAGTAGTAAAAGTATTGGGTTGTTATGCAGATGCTGAGATGCCTCCGTCGGTCAGATGATCTACCAAGCCTATAACCAACATAACATCCCGACAGTGAGGTTTGATGAGGTCTGGAATACATTAGATCACCTGTACTAGCTCTGGCTAAAAATGACTGCTACACCTTGTTGGTAATTTTTGGGGACTGGATCAATAGAAGTCACAGATTTCATCTCGAGTGCATCTATCCTGACCTCCTATCTACAGTTTGTCATATTGCATCATGGGTAAGCGTACCTCATCAGCCTTTGCTCGCTCAATCTTGGAGCGGAACTCCTCCACAGACTGGTGCAGACCACGGTGGCTGCCCAGCTGGGACTCCACGGTGGGCAAGTCGGAGCCCCACTCTCCCTGGTCCACCCTCTGCTGGTTTTCCTCCACCCAGCCCAGTAGGTCCTGGATGTAACGCAGCGTCACTTCATCCAGCTCGGGCCTCACCCTCATGGGGGCCTGCTGCAGAACTTGGGAGGTTTGGATTTGGGTCATGGGCAGCTGGACTGTGGACAGGCCTGACTTGAGACGCAGGTTATACTCACTGCGCAGGTTCACCAGCCTCTCATGGAGACGGTACACCCTGGGAAAAGTCAGCATCGCAATGCGCTGTGTGAGTTGACTTGAATACATATAAGGTCATTTTAATCAAAATCAATTTTTCGCAAATATGACTATAATGTAGAGAAATTAATCATGTTTACTTCCTCAATGAGATGTGGAGTGCTTCCAAATAAATTAAATGTCTAAATTTGGCTTAAACGTTTATTTCGGACCTGCGATACATCTGCTCAGCTTGAAGGTGGCGTCCATCTTTGAGCAGCTGAACATCGTTGAAGAGGAGTCGGATCATTCCCTCTGCCTTCTCCAGGTCGGACTCAATCTCTGATGTATGCTGAGCAGGTTTTCCTGAGCTCAGCATCCTCACATCCTGCAGCACAGAAGACGAAAGAAAGGTCAGTTTTACAACAAATTACTTTAAGACGTAGTCTAGCTCTTATTTGATCACTTGAATTTTACAGTATTTGTGCATCATTCAAGTATTTTTTAACTCAACAGTAGCTGTCATATACTACCATCATAGCAAACTGTCCATGCTTCAATTCCATACACTGCTTGCCCAAGCACCCCATGTATTGAGCCCTTGGCTTTCAATACTGGGCGCTGCAATGCAAACACAGTGTGTTCCTCCAGACAGAGTTACCTGATGCATATCGGATTGCACAATCTACTCCTCCTTCCCTACAACAGTTTAGCTTGTCATACTAAACCAAACTTCCTCAGGATGTGCCTGAGAAAGCTGAGCTGCGGTGTCCACGCTCTGTCTAATCAATGTCAAGGTCAAACGTCAACTCATCACCTGCCTGTTTCAGACCTTACCGTCTGCAGAAGGGTTTCCACCTGGTTGAGCTGCTCCTCACACACCCCAGACTCCATCTGGACCTTACTGACGGTCCTCTGAAGACGCTCCAGCCTGCAGGGGGGGGATCAGATTATGGAGGTCAGTGGTCAAATGCCAGGTGCACAAGATAGATTACCTGATAACCCATCACGGTGGTCTGCTGCTTTGTCTATTTTTACCGATAATCAATGCAAATGATCACAAATGATCAATGGAAATGGTTTTAGAACCTACGCACAACACAGCCTGTGACCTCTGGTGGGTGGTACCTTTCTACAGAGCTCGGTTTGCTAACTGGGAAAAATAAAGTGACGCACTTACTCCCTCCTTTGGCGGAAAAAATGATGTAACGCGTAGCCCTGATTCATAAAGGCCATGCTGGAGGTTTCTCTGACTGCCCGTCCTAAGGTCTGTCTGTCAACCACTTGCAGTGGTGGTGCACTGAACAGAGTCCAATGCAGTTCTGAGAGTCTTATGACACTGAGAGCCAGCCCTTTTGAAAAGCTACACCCCTTTAACTTGTGATCAGGAAATGGAGGCTCCAAAATAAATATCAAGGGACCATATTACCAAGGAAGCGCTTTACCATGGCAATGGCACAATCTCCATCTCAGTGTGCTGTCATGTGGTAGCCTGGCACTTCCACTTCACAATGCCGACTCAGTTTCTCTCTTTGCCCAAATGGACTTCATCATGAGTCACCATCAGGGTCACATAGCCTCAAGTGTGCAATGGTTGATTCTCATTTCTTAAGCCCTATTTTTTTCACTGTTATTACTGATAATTTTTTCAGTCAGAGAAGACATGTGATGATATTCCCTGCATGTTTTTTGGACCTTTCAAACTCAGTCCTAAGCAGGCGCTCTCTCTCCAGGATGGCAACATGCAGGCGGCCCCACTCCTTCTCCACATCAAGAGGGTGATATCCTGGTGGCACTTTGACATGGCCTGCCTGGACTGCACCCTGCAATACCAGAAACATACACTGTTCACCATATCAGTTTTGAGTTTCTCCAATGACAGACACATCCTCAAAATCAGACTCTATGAATAAAAAATAACAAGAATTTGGCTTGGTGCTACTGGTGCAGAGCCGTATTAACAACTAAGAGATGCTCTCAGTTCATTTCTGTGCCTATCTCCAAATCCTCCATCCATGGAGGATTTCAGGGGAACACTGACCTCGAAGGACTTATAGATGTGTTTAGATCGGTTCTTGTCTGCCTCTTTTGCAGGGAGCTCGGTTTCCTTGAACTTCAGAAACTGACGCCAGAGAATCTGCAAAATATATTGAAGAGAGATGAATTCAGCCATGGGTATCATCATTGCCACCATCATCAGCACCATCACAGCAGACTTGCAGCACGTCAGTCAAAGTAACAGAAAAAGATGAAGGGTGTTAGATGCACTCATGGCATGAGATGGCAACACATTATTTCCGACCAGGTTCCCCTGGGGTCGTCTCTGATCATGCACCTCAATCTCCTCGTAACTGCTGGGGAACTTTTTCTCCTCGAAGACGATGATGTGGTGTCTGATCCACTGCAGCAGCAGGGTGACTAGCTCGTAGTACTCTTGCCAACGCAGTTCCAGCTCCTGGGTGAAAGGTGGAAAAAAGGAGAATATGACGTTTCTTGATGAGGATAAGGTGCAGCATTAGACCACTATGTGGAGAGTTGCACCAGACATGATGAAGGTGCAACAGCTCATTTATCAAAACACACAGAGAGGTAGATTTAAAAAACCACAAACAGCTAAAAAAGGACATCCAACAAAAGCCTTTTGTTGGGGGGGGGGTTGAAGATGTCTGAGGAGGACTTACATTGGCTTTGACACCATCCTGAACGTCAGGCACCCGGGGCATGACATCGTACAGGGAGGAGACGTACGTGATGATGGACTTTTCGTCTGGGTGGGGCACATCCACATCTGCATAAAGGAGGGATATTTGTCAGCCGATGGAAAAATAACCAGCAAATGTTCCAAGTATGACTGTTATAACCATAACCGTGTCAGTGGGTAGTAACTCAGTCACCGTGACATACTGTACATGCCTGGTTCACCCTATAGAGATTTTATAATTAGACAAAGACAAAAGCAGTACTAAAGGTATGAATCCACCTCATTCAGTTGTAGGTTCGACTGTACATTCACTTGTATCCTGCATAGCTAAATGCATGTCAAGTAGAGGGATGCTGAATCAAGGCGTGATCCTTTGGACACAACCCCTGCCCCAATCATCCAAACATAAGCTATACTCAAAAGTAAGGTTCTCCATCTTCTCTCACCTTCGGGGTCCAGCAGCCTGGTGACACCCAGGTCTCTCTCTGCCACAGTGAAGGCCTGCTCCAAGTTCACCTGATTCGTCTGCTGATACACCTTGTTCATATCAATCAGAGTGGGCCTGGGGACAGAAGCAGAGAGAGATGCTATTTAAGTGGAAGCTGGCAAATACAGAGTAATGACCACCCCTGTCAATCTCCTACAGGAAGGGGTTATCCTAATACCTTTCCTTCACCAGACATTGGGCATTGTAGGGGAAAACAGTCTTTGTTCAGTAATTGATAAATTATCTCGTGACACCCATCTCTCTTCTTTTCATCGGAGCCTGCTGGCCATCACTGTAAGTCCCATCATTCATAGCTGAAGGCGGTTTAATTGTATCTCCCGGTGCTTTCAAAGGGGGGTGTGGTGTTAAACAGGGCAGGCAAAAACAAGAGTCCCCACCATCAACCCGATTTAAAATCCCTGCAATCTCCCATGAAAAGAAACAGACTCTGGCAGGGCGGTAATTGCAGCTGAACAAATAACATGCAGGTACATGCACTGAGATTCTTATAACTCAAAAGAAGCCTCATTCCATGTCAGTAAGCATCTCTGCTGTAATAAAAGATGATCAAACATTATCATTCACAAAGCCTATAATGTACACCGGGGACAGAAATCCTCATCTGACTCTGCAGATTAACTTAAAAGTCATGCATGGACCAAGCAGATGCCAGCAAAGTGAAGAAACAAGAGCAAGAAAAACCTTTAGGAAAGCTCCCCAAGACCACCAGCGTTAAAAAATCAACTCATTCCTACACTTGCACGACTTTCTGCACATAGTACTCCCCACGGCCAGTGGGGGGTTCTCTCTCCACGTAGCAGGCTTGTCTGTAGGATAATCTGTCCCGGCTCAGGTGCAGGACGCGGGGATCGGACGCGTTCTCCTGCTGGCTGCTCTGAGACGCACGGCTGGAGCAGGTCCCGGCGCTGCGGTAGCCTCGTTGCGGGTTGACCGACGCTTCGCTGGGGATGTCGTCGCAGAACATGATGACGCGGTCCTCCAGGTCGCTGACGGAGCCGGCCACGCTGCTGGAGGCGCTGTTCAAACGCCGCTTGGAGCGGATCTTCTTCTTCAGGTTCAGCATCGCGACGAAGCTCAAGACCCGCTACGCGTTTCCAAGATCCAGATCTTCTTCTACGTTTCACGATGCAAAACGCGACTAAAAAACGACACACTCGAGTTTCAGAAAAGTTCCGCGGCGCCACGGCAACTCGTCAGTATTTAGACAACTGGTGGGAAAAAAAGAATCCTGATGCTAATCTATCGCTAAGTCACATCCTGACTCCTCCAGTCAATCCGCACTTTCCGCAGCCTGAGTCCAAATCGCTGTCATTGTTCTGTTTTCCGTCGAGGCTCCTCTTCAGCTGTGCGTCAGACGCCAGAGCTCCTCTGCAGCGCTGAGACTCCTCAAAGCTCTGCTGCTCCTTTTTTCCCTGCGCCCAGGAGGAAACTGCAGAGCACAGCTTCATGCAACTGCCTTTTGCTGCAACCTGCCGAGCCTCCAGAACACGTACCTCCGGGGGATCTTGTTCACAGACATGTGTGATACACCCCTCTGAGTCCAGAGAGGAAGAAGAAAAAACTCTTTTCACACAGAGCGATGCCAGCTCTGGCTGACATGGCTCTCCTGTCTTGTATGTTTAGGGATCCCACAGGATGAGCGTGATTGTGCAAAAACAAAAGCTTATGTAGGAATAAAAGGAAGGGGAAATAAACAGTTTATGGCCTCTTGACAGACCCACAATGTTTTGATTTCCCACTGCCAGCCTGCTTTTATTTTGACCATCACTCAGACACTACTTGCAGACTGTGTCGTGCAGAAAGTCAGGCGTGGCTGATCGGTGCTTAATAGTTTTATTATGTTCACTGCACTGATTCATTGCAGATTAATTTCCTTTGAGTCAACTCGACTTGTTTTGAGTCAAAGAGGTAGGTCTGCGTGTAACATGAACTGATTGATGCTCCTATATACCGATGAAAGTTAAAATAAATGGTGAAGGGACTTGTTCTTATATAGGGCTTTTCCAGTCTAGAGACCACTCAAAGCACTTAACAATGAATGCCTCACATTAACCGAGCGACACGGCATGATACGAACCCACAACGCCCGAGTCAGATAAACAGTTTTGACCTTTATGGTTTTTGACATGTGGTGATTGAGGACTTCATTGGGTGAAAGTCAATCACATTGCCACAAGGCTCGAATAAGAATGTAACGTTCCTGTCTTCAGATCTACTGCAGTAACTCAAAAGTTATATGGAGGTCCTAAAAAAGTCATGAAAATCTATTAAATCCATGTCCTGCAGCGCTATGGGAGCCCAAGTCCAGGCAGCTTTTTAAAAAATGTTCTCCGTCTATTCAAGTTTAGGATCCTCTTGGCCTGGAAGCTTGAGGGACACTTTTATCCAAAGGCGCCTTACAGAGAAATGGACGTATACTGTTTTGGAATGAATAGCTCCTGATTGATCAGCATTGCTAAGCTAAACCTCATGCAGCCAATCACATGTAGAGTCAGGATTATCATACCAACCAATCCATGTTACGATTGCTGCACTACATCCACATGCATCCATCCATCCACCCATCATGAACTGCTTATTCAACATTGGGTCACAGAGTCATGCTGGAGCCTATCCCGGTGCTCATTGGCTGAAAGGTGGGGGAAACACCCTGAACAGGTCACTATTCCATCACATGGCTTGGACAGTTAGGGGTTCAGTGTCTTGCTCAAGGGCCCTATAACATGCTTTCTGCAGGGGACAGGGATCGAACCACCAATCTTCTGGTTACTAGGCAACCACCCTGTCTCCTGAGAAATGCCACCCTCACCCATATGCAGTTATACAGTTATCATGAAGTTGGTGGACACATTGATCCTGAGTCCCTTACATTAGGGTGAGGGCAACCCATCAGACAACATGTGGGGCAGTGTCGCATCTCACCTGTGTTTGTGTATGATGGCGTTGAAGAGCTTCCCATCCCTCCAGCTGGTGGTGAAGTTGTCGCAGCGCATGCCGTGGTATCCCTCCACCATCCTCTGGGACCACAGCAGCAGCTTCTCCTTGGCCGTCATGTCATCCGACTGGCCATTCACCTGAATGTCCGAGATCTGGAAGGAGGTTGAGCAATGGTCAGCATAAGAAGACCCCGATAAGAAAGAGGATCCGTCTCTGCATTTAACTCATCCTATTGTATAGGAGCAGTGAGCAGCTGCAGTACCCGGGGACCAACTCCGGTTCTTTTCCCTACTGCCTTGCTCAGGGGCACAGGCAGGTGTATTAACCCTAACATGGATGTCTATTTGATGGTGGGAGGAAACCCACACATACACACACACACACACACACACACACAGGTGGAGAACATACAAACTCCACATAGCAAGGACCTGCGATGGGATTCGAACCTAGGACCTTCTTGCTGTGAGGCAACAGTGCTGATCACTGGGCCAACGTGCTGCAATGGAAAGATCTGACATTAAGAGTGCTGCAAACAGTTCAAGATGAGATTCCCATAAAGAAAAAAGTTAGCTTTGAAAGTTGAATATAGTCTCTGAGCTTTGGTTTACTCATCATAATGGTAGTTCTGGTGGACACTAAACTTTTCCAGTAGGCTTCTTTGGTTGACTTCTTCATCAGACTTGAGATGACTCATATTCTTAACCTCAAATCACAACCACTCCTAGTGGTTGAAAGGCCCTTGAAGCCCATTGCACTTATTGCTAGGGAGCAAAGCAAACATCCTTTATAATTATACAACAGCAGCATCAAAATAGTACGAGTCAAAAGTTATGCAAGCTGCTGATAAAAAAAGAGAAATCTACCGAGTTGAATCTTCCAGTAAGCACTTTTACGGCTGCGAAGGGAACGTAGGAGTCTTCACATTGTTAAATGTCAATGGGCAAATTCCTCTATTGAAGAGCTGGAAGGCTTCGCTATGAGTCACGGAGATATCTTGCTGAAAACCTCTTGGCTATGGACAGCTTCTCTCAAGAGAGTCCAGACTTTATAATGAGCACACGGGGTGCATGGAGACTACAGCGGCACTTTCAGGGGGAATGCCAGCGCTGCGTTCAAATGAATCAGTCATATTGCTGTTTACTTTTGCAACCGGGACACATGGTGGTAAAATACTCTGTGTCTCTTGCATCAAGCACATAATCCTCTGAGCACTGCCTGATGTCTGGGCCAGATTTATAAAGCGGACACCTGTCCCACTCTACTGGCAGACACTCCTTTTTGTTGGAGGCTTGACCTTCTTAAGCGTGGATGAACGGGGCTTGCATCTGGATAAATGTGGTGATCTACGGTCATATCAGGCTCACTGATGACCGACTTGTCACCGTTTCCAAATTGGCTTGATGCCGTAAATGCCAAATTTAGCTTCTCGAATCGGTTTGCAAAAAAATAGGAAAAAGAAGAAGATGATGATGATGGTGATGATGATGAAGAAGAAAGCCACTTTATTTTAGGTTAAAATGAAATGTTCTTCCTGCATCTAACCCATCCAATTGTATAGGAGCAGTGAGCAGCTGCAGCGCCCTGGGGACCAACTCCAGTTCTTCTTTCCTCCTGCCTTGCTCAAGGGCACAAGCAGGAGTATTAATCCTAACATACATGTTTTTTGGATGGTGGGAGGAAAATGGAGCACCCGGAGGAAGTCCACACAGACACAGGAAGGATATACAAACTCCATACAGACAGGACCTGGGATGGGATTTGAACCCAAGACCTTCTCGCTGCAAGGCAGGGTTGCAACAGTGCTAACCGCTGGGCCCAAAAGTATGACTTAGACAGTTTTCCTGTTTGTTGCTATGTGGTCATGATCACCAAGAGAAGAAGACTCAGTCTTGTGATCAAAACTGACAGAACTTCAAAAATATTTAGGTCCAAATGACGTGTTGAGAAACGTTTTGCTACGCCCGTCATGCAACTTTCCATTGGCCTTCATGGGCACAGGCTGGTCTCCATGACAACTAAAATGAGCATTTCCAGTTTTCTTTTCTCCCTTTTTAAGCATACTGATGAGTCAAACATTGTGAATGCTGGTATTTTCACCACCAGGCTTTCTTAAAGGAAAGGGTGGGGGAGGAAAAAAAACAAAAAAACTGTTTCTGTCCAGGAGGGGACCCCAGTGCTGACCAATGTGCTGCATGTGGGCATAAAATGACTCAGACACCGAATGGAAACAGGGCCTCCACCCTTGTGAACTCAGTACACTTTTTTAAAATGCTGTCCTCCCTCCCGGTTACGAAGTGAGTCTGTTATCTCCACCCATTGCCTGCAAGTTCATAACAGACTGCTCCATGGGGAGCTCACAGGAAGTTCCCCATTGTTTATGGTGGCTGTCATGAGCGAAAGTTGAAAATAATTCGTTTCAAGTTTTGAAATGGTGTTTTTCATTCCTTCTCTTATCTGCCAACTGGGTGAGAGATCTTGAAACAAGTAGCGTCGTCTTGGAGTAAAGCAGATCCCTTTGGCGGGATTGAAATAATTTTACTTTGTTAGACATGTTGCAAAACTGCCTTGGAAACAAGGAAGTCTCCAAATCATCTGACTGGCAGATTTTCTTACCAACAATTGCATTTTTTTCTCTCTCCCCTCTCTTTTGCAAGGTGCAAGGTGTCTGTCTGTCTGTCTGTCTGTCCGTCTATCTGTCTGTCTATTCATCCATCCATCCATCAGCCATCCTAGTTTTAAGAAAAATGAGAGTTCCACTAAAATAGGCAGTTGTTATATGATTTAAAAGAGAGATAACTAAAAAAGCTTCAACGAATAGGGGGCTATTATTTGGTTATTCTTTTTTTGGGGGGGGTATAATTCTGTTCTTTCCACTTTAGACCCTATTTGTGTCAAATTCTTTGTGTAAGACTCAAGCTGGCACACCCACATGTCCTCTAAAAAACTTTCCCATGGGAACCAGTGAGTCACACCGGACAAGGATGGGATCCCAGATCCACATCCCATCATGGCCATTGAAAACCATGAAGGCATCAAAGATTCATCCTGTGCACCCTCCTTTTTTCCATAGCCTAAAGAAAACCATCTGCTAAATGAATATCCATACACGCCTCTCCCGTAATAGAGACCCTTATGGCTTTTTGCGGACACTTTCATCCAACACTCCTGTTCAGTTTTACCACAGCTGGCCCTGACATAGAATGAACCCCTCACCCTGTTGGTTTGAGGGTCATATCATTCCGACTGAGACACACAGGACTTCTGGAAACGGGTAAAAGGTAAAATAGAATTCTATAACAGTAAAAGACTGACTATGATCTCTAAAAGGATGGAACAAAAACTCTTTTTATTGTTTAGTCTGTGTGTACTTGAGAAGAGGGGGATCAGTGATTGTTGTACAGAAACTCAAAATGTTGCCAGATGTTGGACAAAGTCTGTTTTATTGAGCTGGATATTGGACTCCCACCATGACGGCTGTGTCAACATCAGGCTAAATTGGATCTGATTTTCAAACCCAAACAATGAAAACTACTGTGATTTTTTTTTGTTCCAGCCATGCCATGGAAGCAGATCAATCATAATTTAGTGAAAGTAAACTGAGCAAATTGCACATTTCTTTCTGAACTGAAGGAAATGTTTGATCTCATAATCTCATACCTGGGCTGCAGTTTGCTCAGATAGAGTTTCCTAAGCTCGACATGTAAATCAAAGCTGTTATTCAGCAAATAGTAACAAACGCTTCCTTCCCACCAACTGCATGGCAGAAAGGACTGAAGGGGCCTTGCCACTGTGAACCACTTCTGTTTCCGGAGAACAGCCATTTACTCAGTTGAATGAGTGGAAAGTGGAAACAAATCCATTCACTACATTACCTGGAAGTGAAGGATGATGGTCCATATCAGTCCCAGAGTCAGCTTGGGGTTTCCATCTGCGATATCATCATTTCTGATGTTGACCAGTTTGACCTGGGAGAACACGAATGTTAGACGAAGACATTTTACTCATTTATCGTTCTACGTGCATAGCATGAACTTTGTCGTATGAATTCAACCACCCTATTGTATAGGAGCAGTGAGCAGCTGCAGTGCCCGGGGACCAACTCCAGTTCTTTTTCCTACTGCCTTGCTCAGGGGCACAGGCGGGAGTATTAACTCTAACATGCATATCTTTTTGGTGGTAGGAGGAAACAGTATTACCCGGAGGAAACCCACACAAACTACAGGGAGAACATGGAAACTCCACACAGAAAGGACCTGGGACAGGATTCGAACCCACGATCTTCTTGTTATGAGGCAACCGCGCTAACTGCTGCCCCACCATGCTAATAAATTCAGTGAGATTTATGTGTGCTTGAGTCATAAAGTTTCAGTGACAACCTGTCAATCTGTCTTCAAGACTTTCCACCTCAGGAAACTAACATTACATAACATGATGGACACAGAGTGAAAATGTGTTATAATTTCCAAACCTGTCTGTGTTTGAGAAAGTCCAGGGCAATCTGCACATTCTGTAGTTTGTGGAAACGCATCCGTCCCTTCTCGCGAGGCTGAAAGGATGAAAAGACATGAGTATTTAGGAGGAGACAGCACCCTGGGCATGGAAGGTCAGCAAAGAGCAAAGCCCCATGATTGGGGGCGCCTATTTCAGTGTGCTAAAAAAGACCCTTGTGCATTTACTACATCGAGCAGCACATTTATCTTGCAAATCTCCACACTCATGTTCTTTGGAAAACAAAATGAGAGGAAAATGAATTTGAGCTCTAACTCAAATTCTGGCATGTTCATGATCACGCCACTACTTCGTTCACCAGTCCTGCAGCTAGGATCTGGCTCTACACGGCTCTGAAATGCATTGGGGGTCCAGCCCGGGATGTTTGAAAGTGAATGCATGACAATGGACGACAACACCTAGGACCAGGTGTCTCTTACATCCTCTCAGTTAGACTGAATAATAATCGTGTTCTACTCTTAAGAGAAGAGAGCAGTGTTTCATCTAAAACCCAATCTATTCAGGCAGATCCTTCAGGCCAGGCAGCATTATCCATACACCTGCAGTCTCTACACATCGCTGAAATGCACTGGATGCTATGACCTTGTGACCTCACAAGTAAAGAGCATACCTGGTCGATCATTACATGCAGTTGATAATCGATAAGATAGAAGCTGTGAGCCAGTCAGGAGTTCTGCTGCAGTATTAGTGAAGATATTGTTTGCTTGTAGCATTGCCGATTTGGCTTGTACTGGGTGAGTGAAACCTAATCCCCGGCTCTCTTGCGCATTCATAAGCAGCTCTACAGGAAAACCTTCATCTGGGAGCAAATTAGAGAGACTAAATTCTCAGTGAGAAGCAGATAACAAGTAGCTTGATATCAGTAACACTATGTCTTTGCAGTGACTGAGAGTACCCTTGAAAATCCACTCCATGCTACACACTGCAAAAAACAAAACCCCGCTATCATAGAATTTCTTCCCATACAACAATAACTGCATGATCTGCAGACATGTCATACCCTTACTTGATCCTTGACCTCGGAGAGGAGACCAAGGCTTTCAGCAAGCTCATCGATTAAAATGGAAAGGGGAGGGACGATGTTGACACACAGCGAGGGACAATACAGGGAGTGTGACATCATGCACAACCCAGCAGCCACCTGGGGTGGTGACACATGCCACGCCCAAGGAGGCGGCCAGCCACAGTCCAGGTGCCACTCACCAACCGCACGTTCCTCACAACGTCACGTTCCCGCGGCTATCACAGCAAGAGCATCGCAAGAGAAGAAGGCAGAGGCAGAGGGGGGGAAAAGGTCAGGGCAAAGGTCAGCATACAGGAATTAGATAAAGGAAAACCAAGGCCCAAACAAGTCAGTGCAAAAAAGTTAAAAGAGATGGAAGCAAATGATGAAAATTAGTGTTTTGAGGCTATGAAGTAGTTCACTGACTGAAAGGAGTGTTACCCAAACACCAAGTGCTAGGATAGACAAATTAAAATAGTGCGCATAGCTTCAGGGTGTGCTGAACTGTCCACATATTTCTAAAGATTCACATTAGAAGCATGCAATGTAGACTTGATCAGATATCTGGGTTGCATAATATAAAACATAACTCAAGTAAACAACTCCGGCAATTTGAGTGCATTAGGAAAGACTCACGAGGAGTAGACTGAACACTGGAATAAACCAGAAAGCAAATTCAGTCAGTAGGACAGGGGAGAACGGAGAGTAGGGGGGCTTTGGAAAGAAGGATGGCTTAACAGCAGAAGCAGACATCACACCATCTGAAGCTAAGTGGTCACCGTGTACTCACCAGCGTCTCCCCAGAGAGCACCTCCAGCAAGGAGATGAGGTTGTGTCCATCTCTGAGGTCTTCGTACAAGTCAGTGATGTGCCTCTGGGCCTGAGAAGAGAGGTGAGGAGAAGAAGCTCAGACATGTTTATTAAATGTTCCTCTTTTTTTGACATCTAATCAATCATCAGTATAAAAATGTCTCTTGCTGGCCAGCCTCCACTGGAAGACTAGACAACTGGCTCAACTATTGTCCCTGGGGCTAGCAGGAACCTTATGCCTTGCTCAAGGGCATTTGAGTGGGGTGGACGCTGGATATCACATTGCCTTGTGAATCTGCAACCGATCTTATTGAAGGACAGTTTTTTTCTAAATCATCCCACCATGCCAACCTAAAATAAATGAATCCAGCTGAATTCAAGCAAAATAACATCACAATCTGTTATAATGTCAAGCTGCTAGGAGGAGTGTTGGATTGTTGCTGATAATGGGCCCCCTGTGGACGAAAGCGGTACTGTTTCATAAAGGGGGCGAAATAATTTCTAATAAGCACCGCCTCCTCTCTCAAGGACCTCCCTTCACATTCTGCTAGCTTGTGCATTCCGTTTGCTCGATACACTGAGATGGGGTGATACGTTATTATCAGCATATGTTTTTATGTATTACATAGCAATAGCTAATCTTCTCACTGATGTTCCAATTCGCACATGTCCAACATACAAAGGCATCAGAATTGGAGACTGGTAAATAAACAGTGGAAAACTCCTCGTGGCAGCTTTAATGGAGATCAAGGTCCTCTGCTCGAGGGCTGTAACGGGATTATATCTGAAGTTACTCTGGAAGATGCACTTTTCCTGGATTAGTAATCGGTGTCACAAATGAAAACAATATGTTGCATGATTTGGATTAATGTCTGCAATCTGCAACACTGAGGTCCCATTCCAACTCATAGCCATGAACTAAAGTTGATTTATGGATAACACTACACCGTGTCTCCCTGATGTGGTAGAAACTGTCTATGATGCTCTATGCGTGGTGTTTATTATTCAGCACCGATTGGCTCTTCCTCCTCACATCCACAGACACTCCACGGACATGTCGCTAAAGATACTCTAGTGCTTTAGATGTTTAAAAGCAAGTAATACAGGGTCTGTCATACTACAAAGAGGCTCTAACAGCAATGGAGAAAGTGCTGGGAGTATTAAAAGTGAGCAGAATGATGGGAGGTTAAAAAGCTTAGGAGCCCAGGTTATGTAAAAGGGGCAAGGGAATGAGGACATGCAGAAACTAATGCGTGGCCACTCAGCACTTTGCACAGGCGTGCTCACAAGCAGCACCTACCTCCGCTTTCCAGTGCTGATGGGGAAAAGGATGGGAAGACAGGGTGAAGGATGGAAAGAAGAGAGAACATGATGAGTGAAGACCTGAGGCTAATCTTTGGTTATGAGGCTTGAACAGAGAACAGGGACACAAGCACGCGGATGCTGGTGGGATATCACACACAGCGACAGAGACGTCTGGGATCATTTGGAAGGTTTGGATGTTTCATCATGCTAGCATCTCTTATCTAACACAAATAACATGTGCAATGTAAAGTCTGCTCTGCTCCTCATGCTCTGTGAGGTGAAGTAAGATGTATGACATGCAACAATACATGATGCTGGTCAGGGAGGGGCGGTGCATCTGGCCATGCTCCACATTTCAGTTGAATGACTTTTGCTGCAACCCATGGGCCAAACAGCCTGAGAAGGCAGCCAGATCCGTGACCCACAGACATCTTTTGGACCGCGATAAGAAGGAGTTCCCCACAGAAGAATAGCAAGTGATGTGAAAGCCTCTGAGTCACCAGAGCCTATGTGTAAGAGGATGTCCACGTTTCCCCATCCACAGACTTCTCCAAACGTTCAACCCCTCCCCTCTCCCGTGGAAAACAAGGACTCATCAGCTTGATGGCACTGATTCAGCAGCAGTGTAGCAGACCCAACACCAGGGGTGGGTAGAAACCCATCACAGTCATGCTAATGAGTAAAAAGGTCATTTTTAGGAACCGTGACTTTCTGAGTGTGTTCTATCGCCAATTTAAAAGGCAATGGGACAGTCTTGACACCATCCCCTGTGACTCCACACACCAGCTCCGGACCACCAGTCAACAAGGGGCTGCTTCCATGGTATTGACACAATAATTATTCACATTGTAAAGAATTATGTTCATAGATGCTTTAGGAGTAATCATATTGCATTGGCTGCCTGTGCTACCAGAGAAGGTAAACCATATGCAGCACCCTTCATATCAAAGTATGGGGCTTGGCTGGTTTCATGTCCAGATTAAGACAACTACAGATATGGGCAACAAAAGAAGACTAGGCAGCTAGCAAGTATGACATTTTAAAGTGATCTTATTGATAGCTTCATAGATACAAAACTACTATTTCTGAAATAATAATATACAATAATAGTAATTGTATTAATCAGAAATAGTTAAGTTAGAAATAATCAGCATGCAAAGCAAAGTGCATGCATTCCCTACAAATAACCATGTTGCACAGTGGCTATTTCTAACCTGATACTCAGTGGACCAGTTGTTATTCTAAAAAAAGAGACTTGACTCAGACTGCAGCTCAAAGACGTGTACCTAACTTGACTTTGACTTACATGAAATGACTTGTGAAGATCTCCGGCCCGTACCCACTAAATAAAATTAAAACACAAAGTGACTAGCACTTTAAATAGTTTATTGACCAAGTACTTTTATACTTTTACTTGAGTAGGTTTGTCAAATGGTGCTTTTTCTTTTATATGAGCAATTTTAAGGGGAGTAATCGTACTTTAACTCTAGTAAAAGGAGGGGGGCTATGGTAGCTCAGGAACAGATGAGCCAGGGGCTGCGGATTTGAACCCACTGTGGGGCATCAGAAAAGGTATTTGGCCTTAATACCCCATGCTCCATCTAGGTGTGTCTCCACCCACACAGTGTGGAGACTAATTGTGTCACTCAAAACAGAGCTTTTGGTAGCTTTTAGAAATCTAGAATGTCTTAAAGCTACCCTATTGTACCAGTTTGAATGAGATTATGGGATATTTTCTCAGATCTAGATTAAGCCTAGCCCTGGATTAAAGGGAATCTTGTATGGAGAATCTCCATTCAAATGTCTTTTTAATCCCAAACTAGGCTTAGACTATGTTCTTATTCACAAATTCATAAATAGTATCCAAAGATTTAAAACAGAAATATACAATTATGTCTCTGGTAAACAATACTCCTTGTGGTTGTATTAATTAACAATTTAGCCTGCCGCTGAGCCCTAAAAAGTAAAGAACCCACCCTGATGGTCTGGACCCCAGATGTGAAACCTGACCTGTGCCCAGCTCTCCTGCACACAGAACCTAGCTGCTGGTTGAGAGAGCCAGCTAAAGCGAGACCAGGTGTTCATGACTCATTTTTGTGCATGCATACAGTTAACACAAATAACGTGTGCACATTTTATAGAGCTGAGACCTGACTAGCAGTGATTATATGTTGTCTTCAGCTATTCCACAGGATGTCTCTTATCTGAGACCTAACTCTTTCAAAGATCTAAGAGACATAAGAATGCATTTGTCACTCTGTCTCTTTCCAGTTTATACACACACACACACAAATATATATATATATTTATATATATACATATACACACACACATGTGTGTGTGTGTGTGTTAAGAGTCACAGGATAAGTTAGAAGA
>OMLC01081513.1:0-18303 GCA_900302585.1 Regalecus glesne
GAACATTTAAACTGAAAACATCAAACAAAACCACTGAGGACAAGGAATCTGTACCACCGAACTGACAACATCCACACTGACACAGCAGCTGGGGAGTGGGGAGACATCCCACATTAAACAGGCCCTGGTTAAGAGTGGTTATCCTAGCTGGAGGATTATCAAGCAGTGCCAATCCAATGACAGAAGGACAACTGGATCACTTCTCAGATTCGACGGAACGTGGTGGGGCTGGGTTAGCTCAATCCCCAACTACCACTGGGTTGCTTCTAGTACTTCTGGGTGTAGAGGTCCGCATGGCTGGTAGCTCAGTCCTGATGATGTGCCTTGCAGCTCCCGCCACTTACTATAGAACGATGGGGGTCCACAATCTCTCAGTACTCACACTGCTTAAAAAGGCTTCCTTAAAGAAACAGGAGCACCAAGCCAAGAGCATCCCACCATTTACTTGATTTAAATGGTTGAAAATGCTCTGGAAGGAATTATTTAATAGTGTCAACTTACACATATTATCATGTACAGCAGGAGTCACCAACCTTTTTGAAACCAAGAGCTACTTTTTGGGTACTGATTAATGCAAAGGGCTACCAGTTTGATACACACTTAAATAAATTGCCCGAAATAGCCAATCCGCTCAGTTTACCTTTAACTCTATGTTATAATTAATAATTAATGATGTCTTGATGCATGATCAATAATCCAGGTAGGGAAATCTCAAAAGAGGTGAATTTGTTCATCTGGATCAGAGGTTCATTTTTGAAACGTTTCGTCACTCACCAGGTGACTTCTTCAGTCTAAGCTGAAGGCAAACATCCCCCTCCTTATAAACAGTACCGTGATGCCACACAACAATAGGTTGGTGTCACATGCAAGTTGGGTGATCAACTGCACATTCAGTGACAAAGGGCACCATTCACAGAGGATTGGGGAATGTTCGCGATCACGGCATTGTAAGACGCCGATAGGTGTACTCTCAGGCCACCGCCCCTTGTGCAAGTTTGCCTTCAGCTTAGACTGAAGAAGTCACCTGGTGAGTGACGAAACGTTTCAAAAATGAACCTCTGATCCAGCTGAACAAATTCACCTCTTTTGTGACTTTATGTACAACCTTTATGTAGAAGAAGTCCTGCTTGTACTTTCATTCAATAAGCAAGGCAACGAAAAGATCTGGCAGCTCCATCAGAGTCAAAACAACTACCAAACCTAACTAAATCAAACCTTGAGTTTTTGTGGCTCTTTGCTCTTCCTTATCTACCTGTAGCATACAGTTTTACCTCTGATTACATTTTGCCCTTTGAATTGGATACAGAACATAAAACCAAGCTGATCAGTTATGCAACTCATTCATACTTGGACTTTATAGATTACCTCAGTTTGGATTCTGCTTCTGTTGTAAATCATATCAAGTCAGGCTAGATTCAGAGTAGAGAGGAAAAATCCAGTATAACTGTCTTAGCTAGCTGATGTTATATGTTATCAAACTTTTCTTACGTTGAAAATGTGCACAAAATCTAGGAAGAAAGAATCATGCCTCTTCTCAAGCTCTTGAGTTTATTACTCTTGTGCAAGAATGATGCACCATGATCCTTATAACATCAGTGGGGTTGAACTTTGGCAAGGTCAGTCAAGAGATATTAAAAATACTCAACTGCCGTCCATATTTTCAACCACAGTAGTGTCCAAATAGAAACCATTATGTATGTTCCCTTCCTACCTTGTTTCTGTGAAGAAGGTTTATACTGACTTCTTGAGAAGATTTTACAGAGAATCCGTGATATTATGCTAAGACCCTGGCTGTTTAATATGTTTACAGGGGGACCAGGTGTACAAGTCGGTATTCATCATCTTCTTCCAGGGGGACCAGTTGAAGAATCGGGTCAAGAAGATATGTGAAGGGTAATGGCACTAGTCACTTTGTTACTTGTTACAAAACGAAGAACATTATACAGCACACCTTCTCATTTGGATCCCTTACGGTGCAGTGTTTTTGTTCTTTTCTAATTCATCGGCCCTCAGGTTCAGAGCATCCCTGTACCCATGTCCAGAAACACCACAGGAGAGAAAAGAAATGGCAGCAGGAGTTAATGCTCGCATTGAGGACCTCCAGATGGTATTACTATAACATTATAGATATAGTAAATTTCTCTTGCTTGGACTGCACAGAATTTAAAATTTTTGGGTCTCTACAGCTGCATGTGATCGGTGGGGCAGGGAGACAGTCTGGCAGCTGCCTGGAAAGATAACTCCCCTGAAACAAACTTATGAATTTATACCTCAATAGCTGATTCTTTATTTGTGGCTCCTCTGTAAAATTCAGGGTTGTGGTTAGGGTTGGGTAACTGTTAAGGCTAGGTATAGGTTAGTGAGACTGCCATAGAGCAGTACAACTTTCCCAGTTAAATCACATATTTTCCAAGAGAACGTTGCCGGGAAATGTTTTTTATAATTTTATCTATTCATTCATCATCAACTGTTTATCAGAAGTTGAGTTGCAGAGTCATGCTGGAGCCTATCCCAGCACTCATTGGGCGAAAGGGAGGGAAACGGCCTGGAAAGGTCTTCAGTCCATCACAGGGCAGGCACGGGAAATTAAGGCTTAATGCCCTTCCTGATACCCAGTGGTGGGTTTGAACCCGCAGCATCTGGCTTGTTAGTTCCCGAGTAGTGTGGTTTACTCCTGAGCTAATGCAGCCCCTTACAGAAATGTACACAGCAGATCCACCGTTACCATTTTATTCATATTTTGTTTCTGAATTGTGGTTATCCACATTTTGCATGTTATGTCAAAGAATGAAATGTATAGTTTCTCCCAAATTTGATGTATCTAAAAATCATGAGAAACATGTCTTTTAAATTACGAGCCAAGAATTGTGATTCAAAATTGCATGACCCCATCTCCTACCCATAATTCACTGGATTATATAGGCTTATATACATATTTATAATGGTCACTTTTGCATTAAATTGTGGCCTGCTTTAAATATGTGGGGAGAATAGCTGAATGTTTAAACAGGCAACACCTTTGCAAAGGCTTTGCACAGGGGAACTAATAGAAAAGACGTTGAGTAATTATACGTCAGCAATTTACAAAAAAATCATGTGGTCGCCGTTTGTAAAGGTCAGTTACATAGTATCTAATGACAGTGTATTAGATGAAAAATATTGCTAACGGCGTAAGAAAAGTTTGAACTAATAATTTTATAACACTTTTCCCAGTAATGTCACTTTTTTACATTTCATTATTGTCCTTTAAATACACTATTTCTTTGTTTCATATTCATATGCTAAATAATGTAACATCATATACCATTAATGTATACAGTCTCTTTAACTTTCCATGTTTTTAGTATCCATGATTATCATCTTTTTAGATCATTTTTATTACATTTGATTTTATTATGTTGTCAACAGGTATCATATTATTTGCCTCTAAACTACTAATAATTTATGGAGTAAAAAATAGGAAGAGATTTAAAAACTATAGTCTCTTCATTTTATAGTAGATGCTAACGTACAACTTGACCTCCCATGACAACCAATTTCAGATGCAAATGGCACTGAACTCTGGGTATTTTTTCCATATTCCCCAGAGTTTAACTGTTGATGAAAAGCAAATGTTGTTTGCTTTTAAAACTGCATTCACCTTCTCTGGGGATGTCTGTGGGTTGAGCAGTCACGCCTTCAGAGCAAGTTTGACAGCATTTCTAACTATCACACAATGAGCCTTTCAACGCGCTGGTCTAAATTGCAGGGATCTTGCTAATACCAAATAACCCAATTGTTAAGTATTTCCAAGGTTCACCAGGTTACAGTTGCCCTTAGTTTTGCTATGTCATCGACTTTGGGTTTGTTCTTTCTTCAGTTTCTGCTTCCTGTTTTTGTTGTAAGAACTGGGCTAGAGGACATGTCACAATGCCTTTGGTTAGTAGTTGCTGATGCCACCTTCAGACTGTTCCACCTTAGAGGCAAACCAAATGTGTGGGTTTTGTTTTTTTAAGACTAGTGATGTCCTCTTAAGCTGTTTCCTTGTTGACATACTTTGCCAGGGCCGGGTGTTATGGAAAAACTCAAACATGATACTTTTGACTGAATCCTTCAACATCAATATTTTGATGATGCTAGAGATGACCACTGTTATTAGTACTGGCATATAATATATACATGATTATATTTTTGATAAACACTCATTATTCATGGGGATATGTTGTCTGGACAGGTAGAGATCAGTAATAGTACAGCTAAACGCGTTTAATAAGTTCAGAAAATTACATCTCTGGACTGTAAGATAACACTTCAAAATTGAAGATATTTATTTTCACTTAAGTTGTACGAGAACAGTTGCATGACATTATATGGCGGGGGGACTCCATTACATAAACATGAGATAAAGTAAAAGATATATGAATGATGTGAGATGTGTGTGTGTACACATACATATAAATCAATAGATATAACAGAATAAGGAATAGGTAAAGGTAAGAGTAGAAATCAATCAAGTACAAAATCAATAACAGTGTATTATATATGATCAGTAGTCAAAGATACTGCACAAGTAGTAATCAGATATCACAGAGGTAGTGAAGTTTAACTTGTTTTTATGTTCTGGTTATTTATTTATTTAGAAGTCATCTGGTCTGAGAAGAGAAACTGTTCCTCAGTTTATTGGTCTATGTTCTGAGAGTCCTGCATCTCCTCCTTGAGGGCAGCAGGGAGAACAGGCTATTGTGTAGGTGTGCTGGATCCTTAATGACCCACGGGGACTTCCTGACACACCACTGGGTGTACAGCTCCTGAAGACTGGGCAGCTCACATCCAGTATTGTGCTGAGCTGTGTGCACAACCCTACCCAGGGCCTTGTGTTCCTTGCTGGTACAGCTTCTGTACCAGTTGGTGAAGTAGCCTATCAGCTGGCTCTCTATGGTGCCTGGGTAGAAGTAAGTCCCTGAGGATTTGGGGCCTCGGGCCATGTTTCTTTAAGGTACCTGAGGCCATACAGACAGTGTTGGGCTTTTTTAACAACAGTGGTGGTGTAGCTAGTACATGTCTGGTTTTTGTGGATGTTTACTCCCAGATATCTCTCCACCACTGTGCCATTGATGTTGACTGGGTGGTGAGTGTCCCCCCTCTCCTGCCATCCACAGTGACCTCCTTAGTCTTGGAGATGTTCAGTGACAGGTGGTTGTCCTGGCACCACTTTTCCAGGTTGGTGACCTCCTCCCTACAGGCTGTCTCATCACCGAGGAAGATCAAGCTCACAACTGCTGTGTCATCCACAAACTCCACCATGCAGTTTGAAGCCTTTGTCCCTACACGGTCATAGGTGTAGAGGTAATATAGGAGAGGACTGAGGACATAGCCCTGTGGCACTCCCACGGGGAAGGTTAGTGGAGATGAGATGCAGTTTTCCACTCTCACCAACTGGAGGTGATGCATCAGAAAGTCCAGGATCTAGTCACACAATCCTGTGTTCAGGCCCAGGTCCTTGAGCTTATTGACAAGCTTGGAGGGCACTATGATGTTGAACTGTAGTCCACATATAGCCTCCTCACATAGGTGTCCCTTCCAGGTGGGAGAGGGGGGTGCGTAGGATGTGGGCGATGGTGTCCTCTGGTTTTGTCTGGGTGGTATGCAAGTTTCAGGGGGTCCAGAGTGGAGGGGCCATGCGGCAGATGAGGGATTTAACCAGCTTCTCAGAACACTTGCTGGCTATGGGGGTGAGGGCGATAGGACCTCAGTCATTAGGGTATTTGGTCTATAGGGAAAGGGACAGGTCAAATATGTGTGTGTGAATACTTCCACCAGCTTGGTGGGCACAGACCTTCAGGACTTGTCCAGGGACGGTGTCTGGGCCAACCACCTCTCATGGGTGATCTGCATGAATATGCGGCAAACCCCAGCCCCCGTGATGGCGAGTGGGGCAGATGGGGGAGGCTCAGGTTTTCAGTAGCAGTAAAGGGAGCAGTCCAGGAAGACAGTGGTGTTTTGGGGGGGGGGCTGATTGTCAGCAGCAGGAGGGCATGACGGGGTGTTTAGGGAACAAGCCTGGTGTAAAAGAAACTGAGTTCATCTGGGAGGGTGGGAGCTGTGTTTGAGGTTTGTTTTTTTTTCCTTGAAGTCTGTAATATTCAGTCATGTAATATCACAATCTCATGATATGAAAATCCTAGATGATACACAATCTTATGTCATATCAATATAATATCATTATACCCTGACCTACTTGTTATTTCTTAATCAGAAACTCTTTTTTGTATGCCTCAGATCATAGCAACATGAGTTTCCTCTACTTGCTAATCGTTTTCCTCTACCCTTGCTAAACCTGGCCTTTCTCCCTGTTTTCATGAGCAAACGGTGCTACACAGAGAAAAAGAGTCATTGCCGTTAAAGTTATAGGAGCGTCAGAGTGGCAGATAGTGTTTATCTGTTAAATGACTGTCAAAGGAAATGCTCTAATCGGATCAGGGAGGCAATGAATTGGCTTGAGGTTCTGCTGTACTGAAGATGTTTTGCTGATTTACATGTGTAGATTGTTTGTTGGGAGATTGGCAAGCAGCTGACTTCAGTTCCCCATATGGGGCTGAATGTGGAAAGATGGTTTAAGAGAGTGAACGGCTCTGGTTCCTACCCAAGAGAAGTCAGTGACACGTGTCCCATTCAGTACATGCCAAGCCAAAGTGATGATAGTAACACATAGTAACATTCACTAACCATGGGGCAGCATAGCTCAGGAGATAGGCTGGTCGCCTAATGATTGGAAGACTGGTGGTTTGATCCCCGGTTCCTTCAAAAATCGCGTCGAAAGAGTCTTTGAGCAAGACACTGAAGCCCCCAGACTGCTTGGTAGCTAAATCTGGCATATTTATATTTGGCTCTAAAAGTTCCTTAATATTCACCGTCCTTATGAAAGGAGATGTTTTATCTATTGTTTATTTGTTTGTTTGCTGATGATAAGGGGGCAAAGTCTCCTCCTGCCCAGTTTTACTGTTGTTATGATCATTTGGACTTTCAAGACTAAGCGTACCTTTTGACTTGTTTATTTGAGGACATATTTTGGGACCAGATAGTTTATATTTGATGTCCCAATGAGAGATCTGATGTTACAAAGAACCCCCTCTTTAAGTAAGACGGATTGAATAGTAAATGTCAACGTTGGAACAGGCTAAATGAGCTACGAAAAGCAGCCACTGCCATAGAGAACTCCCCAGTTACCCCCAAACACCTGCTCCCACCATCAATCGCCCGGCACCTCATTGTACTGCAGTCCTCTTTTTGCCACCCAGACTCAGTGTGCCAACCTTGTCTGGCAGTTTGATTTAGAGTGCAACGTCTGCCTCTGGTATATTCTGTTAATGATTGGGTGCTGTCGAGTTATAAATCACCTCTTTCTAACCCTTACAAGAGACCATGGTTCAATGCAGCTGGACCAACTGCTGTGCACAGAGAGTACAGTGTTATCTCTCGATTAGAATCCAGTCTTCTCCCAGAGACTCGAGGACTGTTATCGTGTTGTTGTCTTTAATTCACCCCCTGTGGGCCAGCATACAGTATGAAGTACATCAGTGGCATCCTTCCCTTCTTTGGCGTGGAAAACAGGACCCCATTTGGTCCATCTCTAGCAGGGAACCAGCTGTCGATGGTGTTGTTTAACATTGTGTTCAGCCACCCACTGTAAGACCCACCCTGCGAAAGCACACACCCACACACACTGTGCACATACTAACATAGCAGAGAGGCTATACTCACCCTAATCCGGAGTTTAGTTTAAATCCCCAGGAGTGAGTTAGTCTCTCACATGCTACTTCCCTCTGTCAGCTATACACTGTACTGGTTTGGTTTCATCATACTGTACTGTTTCTCATGTCTGTCTGTTTGAGGACCAGTTACAATAGCTGGCATTTAGTAGAGTGAGGATTAGAGACTGCTTCATATCAGACAGCTGTACTTGCTCATTATGTCCCTGTCCTCTCACGTTCGAGAGTCCCTTGATGTTTGCTGGTAGTGGTGCACTGTTCTTACATTACATTACAGGCATTTAGCAAACGGTCTTATCCAGGGCGACGTACAAGTGCATAGGGTCATTCCTCAGTTCTATATCCTGGTGTGAGCAGTTGACAGAACAGCGAGGCTGAGATAAAATGTCTGGCTGCCTGGATAGTCTCAACTGTTGGTAGGTCTGAGAGTCCCTGTTGTGGGCGAGAGAGTGTGTGGGTGTTTGGCAGAGCTAAAGTGTCTCTGGTGTTTAGCTGATGGGGCATGCTTTAAATGGGAGCCTAATGGGAGCATACAAGGGAATTTCCTAATGTCTCTTTCGAGAAGACCTCTTAGATCTCATGGCCATCATTATATTGTATAGCATACAATAGTTAAGTCATTATAAGTAAACCCACACTTTGAATGTCATAGGCATCAGCAATCTCAGTCTGTTATAGTCCAGCACTACAACCAATGACAATAAGGGGCTGAGGGGATTTTCCAGACCATAGCAATGTGATTGTACTTGTTTTTTTTCTGACTACTGGATATTGGTTTTCACACGAAACGTCATTTTGATATTTTACAACTGTGCCTGTTCAAATCAATGCCTTTAAACATCAACATACAGTTTTACTTTCAAATCCCCTTGACTGGTATGGGCAGATGAAAGTTGTCACTCCTCCAGGCAGCTGAAGTACTCCTTATGCTTCACACAATAGGTAATGGGAAAAGTGTTGTAGTCATGCATCTGTAATCATGGGAAACTAGAAATAACCCACACAAATCTGTGGTGGTGAGTAATCCAAGATGTGTCTGGAGACCTGCGGTTCAGTTTTTGAATAGAGGGAAGCAAAGGGTGAATTGGTTATTCTTTGATAAATCGTAACAAATGAAAAAAACTAGTTTTTCACAGTTGGGCTGAAGTTTGATTAAACTTAAATCAGATTAAAATAGCCAAATATATGCCCTCCCCCTGCTCTTCTTTTAAAATGCCATTGCTAAATGAACTATAAAGGCCTGGAAAGTCAATAAAAATGGCTTCCTGAATTCTACTGCTTTGTGAAATTGAACATTTGTAGACTGTTTTTTTTTAAAGATTGTGGAAAAACTGACCCGCCATCAAGGGTGACCAAAGCAGGCGGGAAACATAAATGTAGAACACATCAAGACAGCTGGAGAAATACATTTCCATGTGAAAGTCCCAACCCCATCAACACTGAATGACCCATAGGTCTGTCACTACTTCAGCCTTGGAGGGTCCTCTGTTTATCATACTTTATATGCAGTCATTAAACATTACTGGTGGTGCGTTTTGCTATATTGACATAATACAGTGTAGATAGTGACTCAGCTGGATGAGCGCATGTCCCAGTCCCCTGACTGTAATATTTATGGTGTTGTGCTGAAGCTTGATTGTCTTAGGTTTTGTTGTGACATTTTTTTTGCTTTCTTGTTGGTTGGATGGGAAGGAAGTAGTCTGTGTAGCTGTTTTTGTCCACACTTTGTGATGTGAATATCTGTGGGGTAACACACATTGTCAGGATTTTTTTTTAATTTCTTTACTGTATACCGTAAGCCTATAAGCTATGTCCTTCCACTGATCTGTTTGCTAGTCCATCCCCCCAAAATGGGGTCACAACTGTAGCTTACCAAAAATTTGCCTCTTTACAAAGCAATTGCATCAGAACCATTGCAGATTTGCCATGGGCACTTGAAGATACTTTCATTTGGCCTACTGGAATTTCTGAGTTTGAACCTGGTGTGTTCCATAATCTCAAAATTCACCATCTTAATACACCAGGTGTCCTGGGCCAAGCTTGATACACATTCTTCCTATCTGTCACTCTTTGCATAGGCTACAAGAACCTCTGATCCAGCTGAACAAATTCACCTCTTTTGAGATTTCCCTACCTGGATTATTGATCATGCATCAAGACAATACAGCGGCTTGCTGATTGCTACGCTGCGTCAATGGCTGTTGTGTGCTCGGTCTCCCTCTCAGGATCAAGACAAGTGACACAGCCTGTGGTAGCACAAGCTATCATTAGAAATTCCAACCACATCCAGCTACTGGGAAAAAATAATGAATGGATGTGGGACAATAGGAAAGGAAAGCCACATTATTTGGTTATTGTATTCTTCCAGTGAAATTCATCTACAGTATTCAACCCATCCTATTGGCAGAAGAAAATACAAGGGTCACACTGTCCTATCTCCAAGGACTAGATGAAAACATTGAGCCTCCACAACCCCCAGTAATGTGTAAATCTGCCACCAGGCAAATGTCACAAAAGGCAGCCAATCAAAACTGTTCACAGATGTAGATATGGAGCTGTCCACATGCTTTGCAAGCCAATCTCATAGGAAGATGTCCATGTTGTCATACAAACCTAGAAAATGCAGCTCATCAAAAAACCCATGTAATGACAAATATTGTCACTATTCTCTAATAATAGTTTCAATTTGTCTCAGCCAGCCATTATTTTGTTTGTTGTAGTTTTAAGTTGGTTCTATTTGTGCGGTTGATGTTGAAGAGGGAAAATGTAAAATTTTATCAAAACCAATCAAATGTTGCATTTCTATGTTCCATTACCTAACTATAGAATACCATAGACTTGCCTGGTCTCAATGCAATGGGCCAATGACCTGCAATCAGCTCACACTGAAGCTGTCACCAGTATGAGGGATAAAATAATTTATCTCAGTAAGCTACACCTCTTCATTGGTATCTCTAATAACTAGTTAGAGCAGGGAAACTATTACTTATTACTGAAGATCATTATTTAGTGTGTTGCTGATTCCCGCTTTGTAAAAACTTATGACAACTTGATTTATTAACAACTTGAGCGCAACTGGTGCAATTCACCTCTTATGTTATGGCACCAGATGCACAGGCATGGAGCCAGACAAGCCATTTCAAAATCTACCTTACTGTGACATCACATTGAGAGGTGACTGATCAGTTCAAATGGTGATTGTGTAAACTGATTGGCTGGTTTGTGTGGCTCATTGATGTGCACCCAGTGGCATAGTACCAAGTCTTTAAGAGTATGGGCTTAACAAGGTGTACCTTGACACTTTAAACTTGTACGTCGCTCTGGATAAGAGTGTCTGCCAAATCCCTGTAATGTAATAGAATCCTCAGAGCAAATAGTCGTCTCTGATGGTCTTGAGTGCTGGCAGCTGCCAGCACTCAAGACCAACTTTGATTTCTGTCTTCTTTTTAAGAACAGAGCACTTAAACATCAGTGCCGGCACAAGGGTAGGAATACTGTACTGTTGTAATAGTATGGTATTCCTCTCATAATACACTTGTTCTCTCAACAAGACACTAAAATCTATAAGACATGACCTGTACAAAACTTTTTTTTTTCATTTGTACACCTGCATGATTGAAGTGACTCATTTACCAAGTTACGGGGAATCGAGGCCAGATGCCCTTTTCCTGATTGATGGCTTGTAGTGGAACAAACCTGCTGTGTCCAACACACTCTACTATTGAGCCACCGCGCTAACTCAGTAGTAGAGTGTGTGTTTCTGGAACGGACAAGCCAGAGATGCTGCGTCCCACTGTGGGACCTCTGGAAGGGCATCAAGTTCTAATCCCCCCAAGCTCCATCTAAGTCCATGTGACCACTTACAACGTGGGAACTAATCGTGACAATGAAATTGGATTGAAATGACAATATTCCTGACTTGATTATGACTTTGTTGCCCAAAAGGTACTGAACCAGACTGAGGACCACAGACAGAGGGTTCTTCAAGCTGCAGCCAAGTTAGTTAGGGTGTGGTTTATCAAGGTGAGGAAGATGAAGGCCATCTACCACACCCTTAACCTCTGCAACATCGATGTCACCCAGAAGTGTCTGATCGCGGAGGTGTGGTGCCCTGTCTCGGACCTTGACTCCATCCAGTTTGCACTGCGCAGAGGAACGGTGAATATGTGCTCCACTATCCAAATCTTACTTAAATGGAAGTTTTATACAAACTGTTGCAGTTTTCAAAAAAAATTGTGTTTGGGGGCTAGTGTTTTTTACTGGAATCCACCTTTAAATATTTAACACTTTAAGTACTGCTTTCTTCAAAAGGGGTGCTGTTTAAGCTTATCTAGCCTAGAGTTACAGTTGGGGAGTGGTGCCAGTTGGAATTAACAGATCTACTGTGACCCGTGACAGTGTTAATGAGCCATTTGGCATTTGTTGTGTGAGTTTGTGATGTGTAGATTTTGAACCTCTGGGTTCCTTATTCAGGCCTAATATAGGCTCTGGTCCTCACTGCAGTTGAGAAAGGCCAGGCAGCACAGTGACCCAGTGGTTAGCACTGTTGCCTCACAACAACAACAACAACAACAAGGTCCGGAGTATGAACCCCAGGGCATCTAAGGTCCTTTCTTAATGAAAGTGGCATATTTTTCTTGTGTCTGTATGGGTTTACTCCATCTGGGGGCTACGGTTTTCTCACACCATCAAAAAGATGCATCTATCAATCATCAACATTTTATCAAGAGTCATGCTGGAGCCTGTCTCAATGCTAATGGGGCAAAAGGCAGTGAAACGGCTTGAACAGGTCACCATTCCATATCGGGGCTTGTAGAATTTAAGGGTTCAGTGTCTTTCTCGAGGACACTTTGACACACTTTCTGCAGGGAGTGGTGATGTAACCACCAATCTTCCAATTACTAGAGGACTACTCTATCTCCTGAGCTATGCCACGCCATCATTAAATCCCTCTTGTCCAAGCGAGCACAGATGGTGTTCATGATATGAGGTGATATTTTTTAAATCTTAGCATTGCCTCCCCCCCGACACACACACATATAACTCCTTTTTGCTGTTACTGGGGTTGATACCCCTGTCTTTGCCCCTGACCGTGGGAATGGGAAAATGAACTGGAGTTGGTCCCTGAGTGCGGTACCACAGCTGCCCTATGTTCTTATACTGTAGAATGGGTTAAATTCAGAAAACAAATGTCATTGTGACCCACAGAAGGTCAGAAGTGAAATACTTGGCAACAATTTTTCCAAATACAACAATAAAATTACTTGATAGGATTATGTGAAGAAAGTCAGGGGACTCACCCTTTAAAGCTGTTATCCCCTCTTTAGTTTTATCAGTCTGTGTAAGTAGTGCTAAAGTAGGTTTAGTGTCGACCGTCAGTCCTGATCTTGAACAGATACTTTGATGTGCAATGACTGTGCCAAAAGAGACTTAATGCTGTCCTCCATGGCAAGCTCACCAGACTGAATTTATCCCTGGTCTATTTTCTACCTCACTCTTCTGACTGAGAAACACAAGGCCTTTTTATAATATGTCAAGATCTCTCCTCTTACTGTACATCCGCTTTACTGCACGCTGATGTGACACAGAATGATATTCCTGAAATATAATTAATTTATTCTCAAGCCTCTCGTGGCTTTTGAATTGTACGAACTGGTACACGAAAGTAGTGTCCATATGAAACAATGATGCTCTGAGATAGTGTCCAACAGGACACGGACACAAATGGGGAAAGCAAATAGGATCCTTCTCAATCCTAGAAAAGGAGGGGATCTTAAGCTTCAGTTGCCATGCTCAGTCTGGTGGCATGATCCTATTATTTATCAGAGTAATGGGATTTAAATAACTTGCTCTCTGGATATGTTGGAGGAATGTTACTTCAGATCCTTTTGGCCTTTATTTTACCGAGTGTCTCAAACTAGGTTGCCACATGAGGAGCTCTGTCATAGGTAGACATTACACTCCCTATTTGTGACATTCTTTTCAGCATCTCTATACACCTCATAATTGTTAATATATAATTAAGTTATTTTAGATCATTTGATTTTATTAATCTCCTATAAAAATATTTTTTATATTAATATTTTATTTGTTATTAAGCTTGCATTCCTACCTTTGTATCCAAGTGTTACATATTCCACCCAGGTGAATCTACTCGGCTGTCAAGAAACCTTTCACCTAGGGCATCAGGAAGGGCATTTGGCTCTAATCCCCAAGCTCCATCTAAGTCCATGTCCACTCCTACAATGTGGGGACTAATTATGACGCATACAAATGGAGCTCTCTAGTGTAATTTTAATGTATTAATGAATTGGTAATAAATGTCGATAAATGGCTCCTCTTCCTCATACAATATATATTTATTTTTAGGTCACGCTATTTATTATTAAGGCTTTTGCACACCAAGCCTGCACTTTTTAGCGTCTTGGAAAATAAATACGACCTCACCTTTTCTCTATTGAGAATACACACCAGTTCCCAAAAAGGCTTCCATCAAAAACCTTCTCAAATTGTTTACATTTGTTTTGTCATCTATGGAAATAAGGTGTGTAAGAGTTCTTAGAGTTGCTTGATAATGATAATGGATCACATTTATATAGCACTTTGTCTAGGTACCCAAAGTGCTTCATATCGAAGAGGGGAAACTCACCTCAATCACCCACTTGGGTGATGCACGGCAGCCATTTTGTCCCAGAATGCCCACCACACAGCTTGAGGTGGAGAGGGAGTAATCATTGAGCAAATTACACGGGATGATCAGGTGGCCAGATGGAGAGAGTCAGGTTAGGAATTCTGCTTGGACACTGGAGGACCCCCCTCCCTCTACTCTTTGCAGTAAGTGTCGTGAGATCTTTAATGACCTCATTGAGTCAGGACCTCAGTCTCATCCGAAGGACAGCATTTCCTGCAGCACAGTGTCCCCGTCACTGCTGGGGCTTTGGATCTGTTTAGGACTAGAAGGAAGAGTGCTTCCTACTGGTCCACCAACATGAAGTTTTGCTGCAATGGGAGGTATCCCATCTAACTCCAAGTCCACACCTACTTAGCTTCTGTCATTCGGCAGAGGGCTCATGTTTGTGTGGATGAAAGTAATTGATAATGAATGAAGAAAAAACTCATGCAAATTTTTTTACTGATTATTTTGAGGAATTTTCTGGTTTAATTTGATAGAGAAATACAGGAAAGGCAGGAGGGGGGGGATGACATCCAATAAAGGGCCCAGGTTGGATTCGAACCCGGGCCACTGTGGTAAGGGAATCATTCTTATGTGGTACGCACTCTACCAGGTGAGCCAGCAGAGCACCTCCACCATAAAAGGAGGCCTTACGGAACAGAATAAACAGCATAACAGCATAAACAGAACACGAAGAATATATAATCAAGTATTTGTAATGATCATCAACTGAAATTTCATCATTATGACAGCTGTTGTTGTTTAGTTGCTTTATGAAACCAATGCCAACATATAGTGGTTCGTTTTCTCTCTTTAGGAGAAGAGTGGCTCCACTGTGCCCTCAATCCTCAACAGGATGCAGACCAAGCAGACACCTCCCACCTACAACAAGACCAACAAGTTCACCTCAGGTTTCCAGAACATTGTTGATGCGTATGGTATTGGCAACTACCGTGAAATCAACCCAGGTAAACACGTTTTGAAATCTTGATCCGAGATTTGCTTAGTAATTCAAGTTTATTGGTGTAGCCCAAGTTCTTAAAGTAGCTCTGAAGAAAAAACACTTTTTTTTTCTGCTCGGTAACCCCAGGTTGTCAAAAAGTCCAAATAATTTGAATCAGGTCATCTGAACATAGAGTTGGATAGATGTAGACATAGACAAACATAGACTAGTCCTGAAGGGCTTCTCTTTAATTGTTAGACCTTGTTAAATATATTGGGTAATTGCTGTTTGCCTGTGAAGAAATTTTTTGTTTACCCATCTGGCTATGTTAATGGGCCACAATGAAATGACAACCTTGTTGACCCAGCCGCCATGTGTGGTTTATCACCCATTCTCTCCATATCAACATTTTTGGATATACTGTTTATTAAGTAGTGTGTATCCTCTGGTTTCACCCCATCTCCCATCAAACAACCCTCACACAATGCCTGTCTGCCTCCTCGTATCCAGCGCCATACACCATCATCACCTTCCCCTTCCTATTTGCGGTCATGTTTGGTGACTTGGGTCATGGGGCGCTCATGACTTGTGCTGCGCTCTACCTGGTACTGAGGGAGAGCAGGCTGATGGCCCAGAAGAATGATAATGAGGTATGCATATCTATAATGTCCCATCATAACCATCTCATCATTCACGGAAAATCTGCACCGGTGATTCTCCATCCATGCTGCCAAGCTAGTTTTGGTGCTTCCACAGATTTGGTATTAATATTTGTAGAGAATATTTTTCTTGCGTTAGACCCACTGGAGTTGTAGTATCAGAAATAAAATCTGTTTTATTAACCAAGTTAGTTTGAGTATGCATATAATTTGACTTATTGGATTGCTCTCTTCAATGACTTCTAGCATTATAGAGAAATGAAATGGAGTACAAATACAGTCATAGTCACTGAAGTCAAATCCAGATAATGATAACACACTGATGGCTAGGGTTGGGCAGCGGAAATAGGTCAAAGTTAGAACTGGTTCCAAAATTTCAATTTCAATGGAATAATTAAAAAATATTTAATTTCTATTCTGTTTATTGGTTCCTAAATCAATTTTACTTGTGCTAGTTTTGGTTTCAGTACCAGGACCGGCCTTTCGGTCTGTGCAGCTGTGTCAATAGTTGAATGCATGCATGTCTTCACCCTCCTAAATTACACACTGGTCCTCATTGTGGACTGGATGAAGCTGCACAAAGTGATACATTTTGGTTTGAAGGAGTATGGATAAGTCAGAGTAGAGTCATGTGCCATCATGGGTTGCTGCAAGCGCTAAAAAGCGTGGGTTCATTTTGTTTGGAAAAAAAAGACGGGTAGCCACAGTGCAACATCTCTGTCAAATTTATGTCATTCAAGAGAGGATGCACTACAAAAATGAAAAAGCACCTCTGCTAGCATGGTATGCAACTAAACGAGTGTACCATGTTTGACATGCTTTGCAAGTCTCCTCCTCCTCCACATGTCTCATCCTCCTCAGCCAACAGCTAGTACTTTGTTGTGATTGAGTAAGTGTAAATTATATGTTTCTCTTATTCTGTACAGTGAGTCTGCATACTAGCTATACTTGATCAGATGGCCTGTTTTACTTGTCATGATTAGTACCCATATTGTGGGGTTGGACACAGACATAGATGGAGCTTTGCGGATAAAGGCTTGATACCCTTCCTGACACCTCATGGTAGATTCGAACCTGCTGCCTGTAACTCGTCAGTTCCCAAAGTGAGAAAGCTAACCTTTAAGCTACCGGGACCCCCAAATTAGCTATTCTTGATCAAATTAAATTAAAAACTATATGCAAGCACTGTAATATATTTTGACGAGTAGACGAGTGCTCACGTAAATGTTCCCTACATTCGTCGTCAAAACCCATATGGGCTGCAGCTCTCTAAAATTGTAAATGAACAGGGTTTTAGGTTGTTTCTGTGTTTTCAATTTAGCTAGTTTCATTATTAGTTACAGTAAAGTGAGGGGGAAAAAGAACAAATGGATTATACCATTTAAGAGCAGCCACCAAATTGAACACCATTTAACTGTAGAAAATAATTTACAGCTTCCAAAAACTTTATGAGGTCAGTTTGGAATGGCTGAATATAATTTGCGTAAAAGTTTCCAAAAATAGATTTATTTTCTTCTGTGAAATAAGCAAGTTACATCTTTTGACACCACCTTTGAAAAACTCAGTCTTTTTAGTAAGTGTTTATCGGTATGGTGCATCTCGACTTGGCAGTATTTTCCCATTCTTCCTTGCAAAAATGTTATAGATCAGTCAAATTTTGAGGGCATCGCCTCTACACAGCCCTCATCAGGTCAGGCCTCGGATTTTCAGTTGGATTCAGGTCTGGGTGCTGATTGGGCTGTTGCAAAATGGTAAATTGACCTCTATTCTATTGATCACTCAAAGCCATTTACATTTACTGAGCATAGGTGATTAAGGCTGGGATTAAGGCCCTTTTCCTGACACCTCATGATAGCTTTTTAGGAGACACCTGAAGGTTTTGTGCCAAAATCAACATTTTGGGGCTATTCTTGATTTGCGCCACCTTGAACATATTGGCAATAATAATAATAATGATTCCCTTATCAGTCCCGCAAGGGGAAATTTGTTCTCTGCATTTTTGACCCAACCTATTATATAGGAGCAGTGAGCTGCCAGCATATGGCGCTCGGGGAGCAGTTAGGGGTTAAGTGTCTTGCTCAAGGACACCTCGACATGCTGTATGCCGGACCGGGAATCAAACCTGCAACCTTCCAATTGCCAGACGACCGCTCTACCCACTGAGCTATGCCGCCCCTATGCCGAGAGAAAAGACCAGTGAGATCACATGCCTGAAGACCTTATGGTGGGAGGAGAGGAGGGATAAAGCATTTCTTATTCTGTCTTTATCTTCACTTGAAC
>OMLC01081514.1:0-23668 GCA_900302585.1 Regalecus glesne
GGGGGGGATGGAGGCTACAGCTCTGAGGAAGAAGCTGTTCTTCCCTCTCCTAGTTTGGAATTCGATGGCCCCTGTATCTCTCCCCCAGTGGCATGGGGACAGACAGAGCGTGACCTGGGTGGATTGGGTCTCTACTTATGTTGCTAGACTTCTTGTATAGGATGCACTGTACTCAGGTTTGGGGGCCACAGTTCTCTCAATCAGTTCTCTACAGTGCTTGACGACGGGCACATATTTACTCCCACGTTTCGTGGATCACTTTGAGAAAGAACAGCGTCCTTGTGACGTGATGAATATTGTCTCAATATGCAGAGCAGAGCTCCAGGATGGAAGAGTTGTTAATGCAGGATGTCACCTCATTTCCTGTTCCCCCAGTCTGCAGCCTTGTATTAATCTTCATCGTCTGACCTAACTGATGCTTATTTCACCTCCTTTACTGCCATGCCAACCCCTGAACTAGCAACACCACCATTCCAGTCACTTGAACATGGTGATTAGTTCCAACAGTCTACGATACTGTGATTTCAGCCCTGGTTACGTTTCTGTCTGCAGGATCTGCTGGCTAAAGAAGGAGACACTTAAAGCACCACCCGTCTATGTGGAGACTCGGATAGGATGGGTTTTGTCAGCTGTTGTCCAAAGGCCTGCTCCTTAATCTGGGAGTGCTCCTATTTGATCCTGTTTAGCCTAATGCGCCACTCCGGGAAGAAGAAGCCAACAGTGGTGTTCTAAACTTCCTGGCTTGCTTATGTGCTGTCTGTCTTTGACTACTGCTCGTCCCTCATAGTAGTTTAAAGCCCGAGTCAAATATTCCTTGTAAGTAATAAACACTGAGTGATACATAGCAAGAGTAGCAAGATACATGGATTCTGTCAGCTTTCACATTTACCAGAAATTATCTCACAGTTAATGAGTTTACATTTCTGACTTCCATCCATCCATCTATTGTCAGCATAGCTCAGTGGGCAGAGCGGTCGTCTGGCAATGGAAAGGTCACAGGTTTGATCCCTGGTGGTGCAGGACGTGTGTCAAGGTGTCCTTGAGGAAGACGCTAAACCTCTAAATGCTGCTACCACATGGTGGCAGCTCACTGCTCCTATACAATAGGATGGGTTAACATGTAGAGAAGTCCACATTTCCATTTGTGGGACTGATAAGGGAACCTATTTAAAAAAAAACCTAATCTGAAATTGGATCGCGGGGGAACTGGAGCCTATCTCCGTTCCCATTGGGTGATATTAAGATATTAAGGGGAAGCCCTCCCATTGGCAGTTAAGACAAACACTGTAAACAGAATACCACTTGAATACAATGTCACTGTTTTGCCCTACAGTAACGGAGTGGGGGGATGATGTGAGGCCCATCTCTGAAGAGGAAGCCATGGTCATAGTCAACCACCAAGCCACAGGAGACGTGTGTACCCTCATGATGTGCTTACAAGACAAGGGCACGGTAAGAACTGGACTAATGTCCATCAATACAATGCAGACATTTGAACCAGCCGGGGAATCAGCTCTTGTTCACGTGTGATCTGCTTAAAGGTGGACTTTTGATAAGGAATTCTATGAACCTGGTTTACCACTCAGACAACGTCGTTGACACGCCAATAACCCAGCAAGTAGCAATGAACACATGATCAATACATGAGCAGCAAGTAGTAATGAACACATGATCAATACATGAGCAGCAAGTAGTAATGAGCAGATTTCTATTTGGAAAGAAACCCATTGGTGTGCAAACACACACACACATATATTACACATGTGTGTGTGGTTTTTGGGGTGGCATTAGTTTAGCCAGCCAAATATAGAATTAGTGCTATTCTGTCCCCCAGCCCTATTGGTTTTAATAGGTTAGTTAACTTGCCACAATTACCCCCACTCCCTCATTGTACCAGGGTTAGACACCTTTCATTTCCAAAGCCAGTCTTTCTATTTTGTGGTCTAAATGTTGACCACAAAGGCCTCGCTTGTCCATGTCTGTGTGTGTCTTGCATCTAAAGTAGGAGAAAGCTTGTTTCTCCTACTCTCAAGTACAGTACTTCAGGTTTCCAATGGGTTGGAAGTAAGTCCTGTTGTCCTCAGGTTAGACCACCATTTAAATGGCTGTGGTCAGTGCATCTCCAAAGCACATCCTACCGTATCTAAATATAGAATCGCTGCCCTACCCATCAGCTGTTTGCATCGGAGCCAGGGGGGACAGGACATGAACTTTTGGGGCTGACATGGCAATGGAGCTGCCAGAATACTCTGCACAAACACGATGACATGATCTGCCTCAGTGGCTGCATACCCAACCCCATTTATCCTCTTAATACCATGACAAGGAAGTGCCGCAAAGGCCAGTAAGCCAAAGCTGACTCAGACTGGTAAAAGAAAGTGAGCAGGTCGGTGTCATCCCTTCGGCTGGTGTTTAAAGCCCCCAAAACAGTTAAAATGTCTGGTGTGTGCTTGTTTATGTGAACAGGGGCATTTAAGATCAGGGACGGTGGGGGGTGTTTTTATAACCTCAGATGATTCACTCCCCTCCCCCTTTTTTCAGGTGGTACGTAAGATGATGTGGTTAATGGACCACGTGTTCAAATACACCAACTTTGGCCTGGTGTCGCTGATCCACGGGGACTTCTTTATTCGACAGGTAAGAGATAAGATAAGACTTTCATTACATGACATTACATCACAGGCATTTAGCAGCCGTTCTTATCCAGAGTGACCTACAAGTGCATAGAGTCAAGGTACAAAGGATACTGGAGCAAAGGATACATTCCTTTATTAGTCCCATGAGGGGAAAGATCAGCTCGGACACAATTGCAAACATTTACAGTTGGGAGTTGCTGCGGACTTTAACATGGCTTAACCAAGTGGCTTGAAACACCCTGCCCCCTCTATGAGGGCCCATAGAGTTTGGTAATTTAGGGCCCTCTAACTCACCATTTCCCTTTAAATGGCCAGAATATTAGCTTGATTTGAGTCCCTGCTCGACTGCCGCCTTCTGTTGCACAAAAGATCCGCGCGTCTGCTGGTACCGCTTCCTCCTGGAGGCGTGTTGGCAGTCGACAGTACCGTAACTCCCTGGCATACACTGACCCTTCTTTGTGGGGGCAGCTGGAACAGAGCCCACTGCTGTGTGGCACCACATCAAGCCCACAGGGTTCCCACCGGTGATGGAATGTCACAGCTTTTTGAGACATTATTTTCAAATCGGGATGGGGGCATTGTGTAAATCCTCCAACATCATACTACGTCATTCCACAGGGAGCCGTCAAATCATCTTTTACACCTTGTCTCACTTGCAGCTTTTCCCAAAGGTTTTTTTTCTTTGCTCATTTGAGATGGGGCTGGGCAGTGTAGTGATATATGTTGTGATATAAGGCTGGATATCATCTGGGGGTTTAGATATTGTAATATCTTGATATGACGTGCGTGGTATCTTTCCCTGTTTTAAAGGTAGCGTAACAGTAAAGAGGTGCAATTTTCGGGACTTAGATGGTTTTAGCTGTAATATTTTAATCTCTACTTGTTTAAGCGTCATATCCACAGTACTGATGAGTGCCTATCAAAGATGGCATTGTGTAACTCTTTTGTGAGAGCACCAAAAGTCCTCACTACAATAACCTCAAAATGTCAATATCCAGGTATTCAGTAAAGCATATTATGATGTTTGATTTAGTCCATATCTCTCAAATGGTAAATGGACTTGTTCTTATATCGAGCTTTTCTAGTCTAACACATCAACAACACTTCTAGCCATTCGTTCACTGTCAGCCACTTATTTGAGGTTAAAATCACGCTGGAGCCTGTCCGAGCACTTATTGGGCAAAAGGCGGGAATTAGATTTATATTAAAAATGTGACAAATTATGTTGACGATTTAGACAAAAATTATATTTAGAATGTAACTTGGATTCTAATTTTTTTCATCTGAAAACAAGATGGCATGCCAGAAAGGAATTTGCATTTTAGATCAGGCATCTAGTATTCGGAAGGTCACTGGTTCGATCCCTGGCTCTTTCAGAAAATGTGTTGAAGTGTCCTTGAGCAAGATACTGAACCCCTGACACGCCAGCGGCTCACTCCTCCAATACAATAGGATGGGATAAATGGAGAGGGGACATTTCACTGTAGAAATACAGTGACCAAAGAAGTGACCTTCCTGACCTTTCATGCTCATGTTTCATGTTTAGCATCAGGGATGGCTCAACAGACCATGTTAGATAGTCTTGGCAAACTTATTCAGTGACGTTTTTCCTGCTCTGCTGTCCCCTCTGGCCTTCCTGTCCTAGAATTCCTGACATCCTCCCTCAGAATACTTCCCACAACAAGCATCTGTCCCAACATCCCATGCATCTGCTCTCTTAAGACTGACGGTCTTTTTCCTCACATCATTCCACACAAGGCAGATACAGCATCCTTTGGTGACCACATGAGAGTGAACTATTCAAATGTGTTGATGCAACATAGCCAATGCATAGTGTTTATTGTACATCTCAAGTGGCCGTCTGGCAATCAGAAGGTTGCAGGTTCAATCCCCGGTCCTGCAGAAGGCATGTCAAGGTGTCCTTGAGCCAGACACTGAACCCTCTAACTGCTCCCCGAGTGCCACATGCTGGCTGCTCACTGCTCCTATACAGTAGGATGGGTTAAATGCATAGAACAGATTCCTGTCTCGTGTGGGAATTAGTAAAATATTCAAATAAGTGTAGTGCTCATGATGTATGACCGGCTTTTCCTCTGCTCCACTTGATATGGTGACAGCACATGTGTCACACCACACCTTACATAAACCCTCACCAATTCACATCTTTCAACTGTCACATGGCCAAGCTTATCTGTCTGAGTACACGGCCACGGGACCTCATGACTAAAGCACACAGGTGCGTAGCTGCAAGGGAGTTTGCTCTCAGTGGGTAGCTCGTCAGAAATACAAGTCGGTGACTTAAGGCCAGACATTCTTGAGTGTAAAGTCAACACACACCCACTCCAAGTCCAAATTCTGAAACTTTGTGTTTGTCGAGCATTCAATAGAGGTGGGATAGCATTGGTCTATCAATGGAAACTGTGTTTCCATCACAAAGAGTGGACATCTACCTCAACATGCCTTTTTTAGTTGTCGCTACACCCGGAGGTCACTGGGAATAGATTTCAGCACTTCACTAATCATCCCACCAGTCACTGGGACCACTGAGGTGCCCTCTCCTTCTCCCACCACTAGTATTACCTCTGGCCATTAAGAAGGCTCTCATGGCCACAGTCCCTAATGTTGAATCAGCGTTTCATACAAACAACTGATATCTTTTACCTGAATTGCGAAGCATCAATGTGGTTTTGTTTCGGGGGGCCGCAGTAGCTCAACAGTCGAACGCGTGCTTCAGGAACTGATAAGCCAGACATTGCTGGTTTTAGGGGGTATCAGAAAGAGCATCCAGCCTTAACCCTCCATGTTCCTGATAATTTGGGGACTGGCCATGCACGGGAGAACAGACCTCGACATGGTTTGGTTGTCGTTGACATACAAATGGCCTAGACAGCCATGCACACCAAATCTGGCCTCCCAGTGCAACACATTTACATTTAGAATGGCCTCTTGACTAGGCCTGACCAAAAATCAATCTCAGCCCACTTTCCACACTGTTGTTACTGCTAATGCTTTTTATGCTACCAAGGCCAATGTGTAGCATCCATTCCAGTCTCTCGATCACCACTGTTTAGACAGCCTCGTAATGCCGCTTCATTTCTCACCCACCACTTTGTTGTCGTCCTTTTTCCACGCCCTGAACCTCTAAAGACGTCATTGAATCTGCCACGGCGTGTCGTTTTCCTCAAGAAGGACAAGACGTAACAGGCTAACAGGGGAACATACTTCTATTCATGCAAAAGATCGCTCCTCATTTGTAGTGTTTTTTTGTTGTTGGTGTGGTGTTGGCGTTTCAAGATGTCGCTTAGCTCCTATCCCCTCAATCTAGAAATCCTCTCTGTTCTCGTGAAACATGATGGTGAATTCTGCTGGTCAGGTGGTCATTATTAGCCTTCTGATAGAGGCTGATGTAAAAGGAAGCAGCAGTACAGATAGATGACCTCGCTAAGCCAACCTCAGTCTGGTCAGCTCGGCTCATTTCGCCACACAATAAACCATCGGCTGGGAATTGGTCCTGGCCAGCAAGGCGGACCTGTCGGCAAACTACGGGGGAGGGGGGGTTCAGATGATGAGCAGCACCATGTTTTTAAAAAGCACCAAAATGGCCACGTGAGGAGAGGTTAGCGTTGACGCTACTGTGGAGCTATTTTAATCAAAGACGCTCACAAAGATGGCAGGACTCATGTGTTTACCAGCAAATCGGCGTATTTGTCAAATGTTGTGCTCCCGCGATGTCGTGTTGATGATGCTCCTAACACAAATGAATGCCAAGTGAGGGACGGTGAGTGATGTGAAATGGTGGGTTGGCTTTGCAAGGCCGCGAGGGGGGACAGGCTGCAGCTGGCTTTCTTGGTCAGTAACCAAGGTGTACCGGGGGTTGGCACTCCCTGCGTCATGAGGCTGTATCACAACACCGTCCTACAGTAAGACTTGCCATGTGGGCGTCACGTTTCACTTCTTTTATCCAGATGCATAAAAAGGATTTTATTCATCGAGAGGAATCCCGGATGTGGGCTTTAAAGAACATGAGACTATACTATCCAGTTGGAGGTTCAGTGTTTCCCCTAACAGTGTTTCCTTGTCACCTCAGGGTAAAGCTCACCGGGATAAGCAGCTGGTGTACCTTAAGGACCATCTAGACAGGTACTACCAGAGCCGTGACAGGAAGTGGATAGTGCTGTTCCCCGAGGGTGGCTTCCTGCGCAAGCGACGGGAAACCAGCCAGTTGTTTGCAAAGAAGAACTCCCTTCCCCACCTGACCCATGTGACACTGCCACGTCTGGGAGCAACCCAGGTCATCCTGAAGACTCTGGGAGCCCAGCAGGAGAATGGCAGTGTGGCCAACAAGACTGGGAACTCCAGCCAGTCAGGTATCCAAAACACGCTTACCTTCCCAAGTTCCGTCTTCTTTCCACTGTAATCCTGTTTATGGCAATGGTCCTATTTGGTGAGTTCATGAAATGTGTAAGGGTCACATTTATTGAGCTCATCACCTGCATGGGCTAATGATTAAGCTCAGATACAGGTCAGGCTAACATGGATCTGATAAAGCTTATAAAGCGCTTGTAGATTCCTCCAGAAGAGTCAACAGAAACCACTGCAGATAGTTGTATTTACAGCACATTATCACAACAGGGCACCATTTATACTTACACTCAGCTACTATCTATGTTCCATCTCCTTTCTGCTGCTAATTATGATCTCATTAGAAAGATTCCCTTATCTGTTTCTGTTCACGTAACGAGGTCTTTGATACGAGGCACTTCTCTTGCATCACAACCCTGGTGCCATACAAATGGTCAGCTCCTGCCGATGGGTAATCTTAAGCCTGCTATACATGATGGAGTGGTTATGTGGGTTAGTTACGCGTCAAGTCCATGACGTGCTTTACATCTAAGACCTGGGGATTTTGGCTCTTTTCTCTGCCTCCTGGCACGGCAATAGAATTTCTTCGGGATATATTGTGTCCGGTGTTTGGCGGCATGCTTGTGTGTCTAAACTAATACCAAAACGTAGCCTATATATTAAGTTGATTATTTAGAAGCCAGCTTTACGGCCATGATAAAAGGGTTTTATGCCAAAAACCCATTCATTTTGTCTTTTAGGGGCTACAACAAGTAGAGTGAGTAGGTGGGTCTGCTGTGGTGTCATGGTGGCCCATGCACATCGCCACTCACACCAGAAGTGAAATTCAAAACTGCGGTAATGCAAATGCAGTGCATCACCGCATCATATCTTGACTTTCTCATCTGGAGGAATTCATAAACGGAAGCACTGGGAATAGACTCTCAATATCAAAATCGGTGTTTCACTTTTGTGGTGGTTCACAGCCCAACAGACTGGGAGCACCTGCTGTGTGGGGATAAGTCTATTAACATGGGGTAACATAGCTCAGGAGGTAGGGCAGGTGTCCAGTAATCAGAGATCTGTGGCTCGATCCCTGGCCCCTGCAGAAAGCATGTCAATGTGCCCTTGGGCAAGACACTGAACCCCTAACTGCCCCCTGAGTGCCATGCTGCAGTTGTGCTCATGGGACGGTTTAAACTAAGAGGGAAAAAAACTCCCCCAGTCTTGGTCGTGTGGCAACACTTTCACTTTCATGTGGAGACTGGACTGAAACAGCAGCTAAAACCATGGCCCTTTGGTACACCTCTGCTTGTGGTATGGCCGTATGGTCAGTCTTCAAGGAGACAAACCATCATGTGCACCCATCAGCAGAGTTTGATGGATTGATTTCAAGGTTTTATAATTGGATTTTCCCTGTTGATGCTATAGTGGCTGGGGAAATACTGTGGCGGTGTGCTGCAGATGGTTCTAAGTTGAGGTTTTAAGTATGATTAAGATGACATTAAACAGACTAATCAAGTTTAAAACTATTGTTAATATCATTGTAGCTAGATAATGGGCCACCACAGGGTCCAGCCTGCACATTGCTAAGATTAATCAGGCTCTGTGTCAATCTCTCACTGAAGACAATCTGTGTGTTCACACAGCAGCTGTCTCTCCCCCGTCGCATGAGGACAATGACCTATGAGCCCTCATTACTGTTGGTTTCCTCATCCTTGTCTCTAATCTTGCACCAACCCTAAGAGCAGACACACACCACACACAGCCCCAACTGTTCTCAACCTCTCCAGGCTGAGGATCACGGCCTCATGTAGAAAAAAGTCCCTTGTGCACGAGGTCTTTTTTTTATTAATAACAACTTAAGTGAAATTATTCATCTTTATTCCTCATTTGACTGTTTATACTGACCCATCTATTACGCAATACTTAAAACTGATCCTCATAATTCCTCTAAAGGTATCTAAATGCTAGAGAGCAACGTTTTAGTTCATCTTGATTTTTTTTCTTATAATCGTCTACATTTGTGTTCAGTGCATCTCGAAGAAGACGCTTACTCATAAATCCTGGACTGTGTCAATTTTGGCTTGCCTTGTTGCCCTTGTGCCCCAGGTTGGGTATCATTTGGGTTTTATTCATTTCTGTATTAGCTCCACTTGTTAAATCTGCTTTTCATCAAGTTCTGCTTTATCAGTGTTTGTGAGGAAGAAACCAACATGTTTGAAAAGCTACTGTCGACACGGTGCTGGATAGGCATATAATTCATCCATCTGTATCATTATGCTCAGATTGCTTCACCAAGGCTATATCGTTAAAGCTATCATATTTGAGACTCCTAGTTTCTCATGAAATGTACACATTCAGTTCAGAATCATTTTCAACATGTGGTAAGATCTGTTTTTATGTGTCATGAGAAGTCCCCATGTTGGGGGGGGGGGCACAGATGTATATGGTACATGGGGTATTAAGGCCAGATGCCCTGCGCTGGGATCAAACCCACGACGCAAAGCTCATCATTTCCTGATGCGTGCACGCTGCCGCTAAGCTACCACGGCATGGAAGTGGAAATCCTATGAAGAGCAGGACAGCAATCATACAATTGAGACAAGAGCATTGAGAGGGAATGAAAGGCCTTCATGAGGTCTCTTGTTACTGCTCCGTGATATTCAATCCCTCTACAAGCCCATGAATGGCAGGAGGATGCCATAGCTCAGTGGGTAGAGCGGTTGTCTGGTGAGGTTCCATCTCCAGCGCTGGAGAAAGCATGTCGAGAGGTCCTTGACCAAGACACTGAACCCGTAACTGCTTCCCGTGTGCTAAATGGCAGCTGCTCACTGCTCCTATACAATTGGATAAAAGCAGAGAATTGCAGATTTTCCCTCGTGGATAAGGGGAAAATTATTATTACTACTACTGCTAGTAGTAGTAGTAGTAATAATAATCATTGATAATAATGCGATGGCGAATGCAGTCTCCTTAGTATGAGCTGGTTGGGAATTAACTTTAGGAGGGCTCATAGTGTACATGGTAGATGGACTTGTTCTCATATAATGCCTTTCTATTCTAGTGACCGTTCAAAGCGCTTTACAATGAACGCCTCATATCTACTGATCTGTGCAGCAGGATGGGAACCTGCAACCCCCGACTCCCAGGCATGCACTTTACTGCCGAGCCACCAAGGCCCCAAACCGTACTGTGGACAAGAATGTAAGAGAAATGAGACCTCTTTTATGTTTCGTATCTTGCTATATAAAAGCTTGATGTCCAGGGTTTGGGAGTAGGACTTGAGTGCCTGCTCTAACAATACAAGCTCTCTAGCTGAATCAGGGACATTATGATAAGTGGGACTAAGAGAGACATCTAGACAGTGCATTCTATCTTGCTTAAGCCCCGGTGCAGTAAATCCATTGACCTATTGGAGGTGTTTCCTCCCTTTTGGGGAAAAAAAGACTTCACGTTTGCTGTGTTTCACTTTTCTAAAGTGAAGCACGGCCACACTCTGGAGCCTCTGCTTCCAAGTGAGAACTGTTTAACCACAGCCACCCCTTCCCCCAGGCTATAATCTTTCTAACAATGAACAAATGGTCGAGCACTTCACATGCTTTACTGACACGCAGAGCTAGTGAGGATGCAGCAGGCCCTGCCTGTCGACTGGAGCACTCTCTCTGCTGTTTTAATGCCCGGTGCATTTCACTAGAGCTGCAAGCGTGACTTAAACTGTACTTTTGTGATTCCTAAAGCACCTTTAAGCTTCATTGTCACTTGATGACCACAGAGAACTTTGAAATTTGGAATAATCTCCAAGTCGGAGACGGTTCTTTATTCCCAGCATTTCCCACAGGCCACATCATTTCCTACACCAAGGGCGTCTGCATGCATACTGGGCATCCGAGCAGTAAAGAAAAAGCCCTGAACATACAGCGAGGTGGTCAGGTCGATAAGAACTTCTGCTGCTGGCCAATGTGACCGGCAGCATTTTAGTTTCTGGACAGGTGAGAAATGTACTGCATGGACACCCATATAGGTATCGTATACATACCCATTAGAACATCAAGCCCCAGGTCACATTGAGGTCGTCGTCATTCCCCGAATCATCAAGGCTGTAGAGGTGTCTGATGAAATGAAGCTAAAGTAGAATAAATGGACCCTTTTCATGTGGGGTTTAATTGGAGAACTAAATATTTTCACAGGGGAAAGAGGAAGCAGAGAAGTGTTCTTTCACACTAACTCACTCTCTTTCTCTCTCCACCAAAGCTGTGCGCTGTAGCTTTCCTGAATGAGCACGGAGTAAGCTAGGCCTCTAATTTAGGCCCCTGCTTTGTTTTGCATCACACTGTGGTCAGTAATCGGCCACTGTGCAGCTCCTCGGAGTAGCTCGTGATGCCAATCTCCTTCATAAGTTTGTCCTGGTGAAGGCAGGATCTTGAGGCTGTTATCATTCTGTTGAGAGGAGAAAACCCTGTCCCTGCTCGTACAATGGAGACAGGAATAGTCAGCCTCAATGGCCAGTGCTTCCCACTCTGCAGACCACTCGTGTATGAGGACATACTATGCTGAAATCCACACGCCCATGGATCGATGTCATGATGTGCAGCACATATCATGCACTTCTTGCAACAGCCACCAATTTGCACCTTTTGAAAATAGAAACGAGCCCCATCCTGAACAAGCGTTCCCAGGACGCGTCAGAAGTTAATAGCCTAGCATGCGCTATTTGATTTTGATGTTGAAGCTCGTGGATGAAAGTAGAGAATAAAAGGGAGGGGCCTGTTTTACGTGTCCCCATTGGTCCCCCACATTGTGGGGATGGACACGGACTTTAGATGGTGCTTAGGGTATTATGGGCGAATGACCCTCCCGATGCCCCGTGATGGGTTTGTATCTGCTGCCTCTGGCTCATCAGGTTCCTGAAGTGAGCGCATTAATCACTGAGCTGCCACAGCCCCCGAAGTCTCAGAAAGAGGGAAGACATGTAAAAGACATTATACGTTCTTCTTCCCGCGTCTCTGACGGTTCGCCTGGCAACAGCTTTGTGCACTAGCTTTGGCATGTTTTTATCAGTCAATCTGAATGTATATGTGTATGCACCTTTTACATCTCCCGCTCTTGTTCTTGTATAGCGCTTCTCTAGTAGGCCTCACATTTACCAAGCATGGAGGATTAGAGCCAGATGCCCTCTCCTGAGGCCCCATGGTGGGATCCAACTCATGACGCCTGACTTGGAGATGTGCTCACTACTGCCGAGTTACCATGGCTCCCCCCAAAGGAGGCTAATGGGACCTGTGCCGCTTTTGGTCATTTAACTCTTCTGGATCTTGTCCGTATGAACTATTGACATTTCACTTCAGCCTTGGACAGGAAACCTAAAGCAGCTCATGTCAAGGTGTCATTGTCTGGTTTCATTCACTAGTGAATGGAGTCATTTTCACAAAGCTCTTTTCTCCCCTCGCGACCACCCCGATTCCTCGAATCCTCGAAAGTCAAGTTTTTTTCTGAATTTGGGGGAGGAATAGATTTTCATGGTGAAGCACCTTCATTTCGTTTGTCATCCATCGTTGAATTCTGATGAGGTCTCTCTTAGCCTCGACATCATTAGCCCGGCTTTACTTTTGGACCGGGCTTTAAATCGAGCTCAGATTACCTCTTATTCACCGAGTTGTCCGAGCCTCTCAGTAAAATGTAGTCCTCTGGAAAATCCCTGTTGAACATTGCCGTCAATTTAACATTCGGTTCCCAGTGCACATGACCGCGCTTGGCTCTAATAAAAGAGTGTAAAATGCAACTCCTCATCGAAGCGAGTTGTATGTGTGGTAGCAAGCCAGGGACGAGGCTGCTTCAATCCTGCAGCATTAAATCATCAGGTCTTTGTCACAGTGTCCTCTGGGGGGCCTGTTTTTAAATAATGGGCTGTTGGAAGTGCAGATTCTGTACAAGGGAAACGAGTGATATGCACAGAGGTGCCAGAAATTGCATCAAGGTCCCTGAAACCCCGATGGTGTTTTATGGAAGGGTGATTTTTTTTCTTCCTGTCTGGAGACAAGGCCTAAATACAGCCAACGAGCAGGAAAACGCCTCTGCAGTTAACAAACGGTGACAAGGAGACTCCTTCTTTCACTGTAGACATTTCTCCTGTTTTGGGTTTTCAGCTCCATTTGAGATGGGTGCACACGTCTGCACATGACGAGTCCCTTGTGTGCACACTTGTATACAAGTTGTGGATTGGACATTTTTGGCTTTGCTTCAAAATCCATTTTAAAGGAGTGCTGTGTTAATAGTCATTGGAACAGAGTGTTTGGGCCAGCACTATTGAAAATGTGGCACAGGGATTTCACTTGTCTGTGGGTCTGCTAACACAGCTGTGTCCTACAGCCTCAGCACCAACACCCCCAGGAGCTAGCAGAACGCTGTCTCTCTATCCTTCCCCAGGGCAGCGTGTCAAGGCAAATGAAAATCATCTCTAATTTGCCGTCACGAATTTGAGATAAGCAAAGCTTCATTTGATTACGGACGCTTTGCTGCACATGCAAATAATCCTGTATTAGTTTCCGGCTCCTTCGGTGCGTTGGTATGAACAAGCTCATGGGTGTCTCACGTGGGGATGGGTGCAGAGGTTCAGTGTTTAAGCTCAGAGGAATGTGGTTCATTTTCCCCTATTTGCTGTCTGGGGGGAAAAAAGCATCTTGGAGATTTAAGTCTATGAAAGCATTTTAATTTCTAATGGGAGATTGCCGTTCCCTCTTTCTCACTTGCTGTCGGTGATCTAGTCGACATCCCTGTTCCTACTTTTCCTTCCATTTCCCCACTGTCTGTCTCTAATCCAGCTGCTCCAGAGGGGAGAGAGAACGGGTGGTACAGTGTGACTCGCCCTTCTGTTCAGATCTAGCTGATGGTATTAAAACGTTGGGTGTCGGTGGGGTGGGGTACACCTGGAAGAGTGCAGTGTCCCTTATTGTCCTGTTCTACCCTTTGGTGTGTGTGCTTCTTTCCATGTCTCTCACTGATCAAAGGCAAAGCACTGTGTCTCTTTGACCCTGCCTGGTTCTGCAGAGATGCTGAGAGCATGCTGACTCATGCGGAGACAAATGGACCACTCAAAGGGAATGGAACTTGATGTAAATATGGGTGTCTGCGTATCAGCCATGCAATGCCCTCGAGCAGGGCTTAATTTGTAAATCTGGAGGTGCTTCCGTGACAGAGGCAACCAAAGCCCCCGAGACGTCCTGGAGTACAAAAATAAGAAATCAAAAGATGTATTGAAAAATCGCCAGTTAAGGGTTATGGTGGGAAATAACCCGGAAATGTTGGCCTTGACTGAATTCATTGATGTGATTGGTTATTATTGCTGTATTATCTGCAATTGACATTGGTGATTTTTTTAAGGGGGGCAACTTTTTGTGTCTGTGTTTATAATTTTCTTTTAATTTTTGACAGATGAGTAATTGATGTGATTGGATAGTATCAGTTGGGAATAGTAAGGACAACGTTTTTTTTTTAATGGATCGATACGAGAGGTGCCGGATCCACGCAAGGAGTTAAAAACTGAGAGGTCCCAGAGCTAGATCCGGCACAAATGAAGAACTGCCCTCGAGGCCAAATACGAGCACCTCGCAGACCAGACACAGAGCAAGTAGGCTGATGGTTGCTGCTGCCATTGTTCATCAGAAAGGCTCTGGTAGCTCAAAGCAACAGTCGGGTTTAAGACAGTCTTTACAGGTGTAAGTAAGTTCCAGACTATAGGTCAGTTGGGACAAAAGCAACATCCAAGTCCTGCAGCCCTTCCTTATGAGCTGCACACTTGCCACACAGTGCCAGTCTGAGGTGAGCCTTATCTACAGCTCAGAGATAGCAGAGGGAGAGAGATGTGTACTCCAGGCCTTGTGATTGGCCCATCGAGTGGCCTGATAGTGAGCCAGACATCTGCCAGTGTATTTCCCTCTACGCTGACTGTTTACAATGAGGGAAGGGCTCCCGTGATGTCATGTACAGTGAGCACGGCTGCTGTTATTGGTGTATTGTTTGCCACAGCGTGCAGGGCAGTAGTGATAGCTTGGCCCAGGGCCCTGTTCTTTGGCAGCCCACTCAAAAGAGACGACGGCGGCCTTTCAGCACACTGGGATTGGAATGGAGATTCAATTACTCTCACGGGAATAGCAGTGCTTTTACACAGCTGTACTTCTCATTATCCACGGCGGCTCTCCAGTTACACGTATATCTGAGTGGTGTTTTTGTGGAAACGGCTTTGCTTCTGGGGAGGCCAGTGTAGATTTGAGAAGCCATCCAAATGTGCTCACCTAACCTAGCCCACACACACACACAGGCCACACAGGACCGGTGTTATGACTATCATTAGAATATGGATTAGACATCTGGTCAAAGTGACGTACGTGCTTTAGACTCAGTTTATCATATAAGCCATGTGAGTGTTTCCTTGGCCAGTTAGCCTTGATCTCCTCTACAGGTTTCAGCAGGGGGGGGGGCGGAGGTGACCCAGTGGGTTGTACATACTCATTTGTAGCGGAGTCGGCTCTGATCCAGTGTTGATGTCAGGTGCTGCTACTGATGGACTTCACTCATTGGATGCAGGGCTTGACGATGCCTACCCAGATTCCAAGTGGTTGTACGAATTGTACACGAGAGGCTAATGAGGCAACTTTAACCCCATGGCCAGACTGGTATATGAAAGTTCAGTGAGTATGAAGTGCTTTGAGCTGTGGGGACACAGGACACACCCCATCCCTCCAGAGAGAGCAGGAAGCAGAGGATGGGGGTGAACTGGGCTGATGGGGAAACAAGTGAACCCCCACAGAATGTAAACCTGGAGGGAGCCGTTGTGGGTGGTGTTAGTGGTGCTGCTCTCTGTGTGTGTAACCTCCCTGGCAGCTGCTGCAGCCGATCTGGGCCAGGAGGGGAGGAGCCAGGGAGGGGGCGGTGACGGACTCTCCTGTCACCCAGATCCAGGAAAAGGATGAGTATGAAGTGAGGTGTGGTTCTGACTCGAGCAGCATGGTAACAGGTTCCTAGGAACCAGCCCGTGAACTGCACGCTTCGGAGGAGGTTGACGTGTCTTTGGATGAAACCTTCGGCAAGTCTGTCAAAGTAATGGATTACTTTCTGGAAACAACTAAATTTCCTACAAGCATCAGAGGGCTGCAGAGACATGTTGAGTTTGATTTACGAGACGAACAAGTCTCGTAGTTCAAGAACATCATAGGGAAACAAGAAAGGGAAAGGCACCAAAAGACAAAGCCGTAATCGTAACAAATCACAGGGTGTTATTATGGCTCTGTGTCCCATTTCTTCTCTGATTCTCATCTTTTCCCTTTGTAGACTTTGGGGGTCTTTGGAGATGAATGGAGAGAGGATAGATTTGGATTTCTCCACTCAGAAACATTTAGAGATCACTTTTCTTCAGGAAACACAGAAATGAATGGAGATGGAACTGCAGCGTAGGTTCCCCACTGAACAGGACAAGTGAAGAAGCACATTTACAGGCTCCCATCCGTGCATCCAGCACTCGATTTCATTTACGTTTGGATAATGAATTCAAAGAATTGCATTAGATGGCGTCTAATGATGCTCGCCTCTGCTTGTGTTTCTGCTCAAATGCCTCGGCATGACATTGACTTTCCCAGGTGTCAGGACAGGGCCACAGGTGAAGCGCTGGATGCCACGCCAGTCCTCTTGGATTTGCGCCCATATCCGTCACAAGTGGGTGACACAGCAGTGTTTGCCTGAAACCAGTTTGCCTGCTGTAGACACTGAAAGTGTTCTCCCGAGACCTGCCCCGTTCTGCCCCGTTCTGCCCCGTTCTGCCTCTAGGCCAAATGAAAAGTTGCTACTTGTTGTCATTAATGGCTGTGTCGGTCTCTCCTCTGATCTTTGTCTCACCAACAGCACAGCAGGGCCCAGTCCCTACACACAGAGCAGACAATAAACCCGGGGAAGTTACGATGGCGTTATTTGAGTTTACGACAGCCACACTTGTTGCCTTACTGTAAATGTGATAAAAGCTTTGCACCACCCCCAAAGCCACCTCTCTGGTCTGACACCCATGAGGGAACTTCATGGTAGCGTCACACAGAATAGTGAATGTAACACTTCATGACCTGATGTTTTCAGGACAGGAGCTGTGGGTCCCGTCGGGAGACGAGTCTCTCACCCCCTTGTGGGTGAGTCGCGCTGTTCGATTGAATGTTTAAGAAATCCAATATGAATAAGGCCAAGCCCACGACAGAGTTTAGTGAATCTTTTTCGAGGCAACAATGAGCAGTACAGAATTCTGGATCAGAGTGTGTCTAGCCCGGGTCAGTCCACAGTCTGATCCAGAATTCTGTACTGCTCATTGTTGCCTATAAAAAAGACCCGTCTCCTTCAGGGGCTGCAGGGTTGGCCTTAAACATCCCACACAGACATTCACCTGTACAAATGTCAAAACACAGCCTGTTTCATCATCTGTCCCTTTCTCTCTCCCATCCACTGTCCTTCTCTCTTCCCCTCTCCCTCAGCAGCATCCCTGCCCGGCTTACTCTCTGTTTCACATTGACATGTTTCAAGTCGGCATCTTAAAGTTGTGTTCCTGCTAGAATTCGAGTGTGCTGATAAGTGGTGAAAGTCGTAAGTTGTGTGATAAACTAGATGTACCTCTCATCACGGTCAGCAGACAAACCCAGTGTGGCCGGGTCTCTTTCCTTAGTGTCCTCACAAGCTCCCTGAATTTGCTTTTCCTCTCTTGACAGGTAGTAAGCGTAAAAGCCTGCAGTATGTGGTGGATGTGACCATAGCCTACCCCAAAGCAAGACCCATGGACATCCAGACCTGGATCTTTGGCTACAGACCTCCTACAGTAACACATGTGCACTATAGGTAAGGATAGCAAAGAAGTGGCAGCAGAAAGAGACGGGGGGAGGGACGAGCTCGATGACCTTGTCCAAGCCATGGGTCAGATTCAGACCTGGGGTGTTGGGAGTACATCGCGTGCACTTTGACCCAGTGTTAGTCCACATTAAGTTACACCGTATGTTTACAGAGCTCTTTGCCAAGCAGCCACTCGAATTGGCTCTTTCCAGACGCTTCACTCTGGTGCTATGCTGCTTACTCTGGCATTGTAAATGGAATAAACTCTGTTTAAAGGGAACAGTCATGTAGGCCCACTTCAAAAGGACAAGGCCCCATTTTATCTCCGTACTAAAACAGTCTGTATCTGGATAGGTCATGTAGAGGATGAGTGGTCTCAAACCCTTTGTGATGAAACTGGCTGCCAGTATGGATTGATGTTGTGTATTCTCGGGTTGGTAATCAGGTTTGATTTTTAATGCTGATATACAAAGCAGAGAGAGGGCCAGAAGGTAGAACTGTAGTACTGTCCCGTTGAGGAGCATGGTGTGTTTTGTTTTTCGCTGATGGGCATGAATTTGCAAAAAAATATTTTTGTAGATACTGTAAATGTTACTGCAGCAATTAATTCTCTAAATCAGTTATGGTTTCAGAACACTGTGATTTACCTAGGAGCCCTGGATGGGCTAAAGACTCCAGCCTTAGCTCACCTGTGGTGTTCAAGCCCTAGTCTGCTCCCAGCTGACAAGTTCTGCTAGTTTTCAACCCAAAACGGACACAAATATCCCTTTTACCCATCTTTAAGGCACACACATGGGGTGGTCAACGGTCACATGATCACGGACATGTACATGTGTTGTCATAATATTCATATCTTTCAAAATGTCCAATATAAACCCATTTCTTACATGGGCCTGTGTGTGCTTTGCATATCTATGGGAAGTTATGGGGGCAGCATAGGTCAGTTAGTAGAGGGGCTGCCTGGCAATCGGAAGGTTGCAGGTTCGATCGCCAGTCGTGCAAAAAGAATGTCGAGGTGATCAAAAGACACTGAACCCCTAACGGCGCCACATTGTGGCTACTCACTGCTCCTATACAATAGGATGAGTTAAATGTAGAGAATATAAATTTCCCCTCGTGGGACTGATAAGGGAATCCATTCATCCATGCATTCATTTATTTATTTATTTATTTATTCGTTAAGTGAGCCTAAACCCATTCTATGAAGAAAAAAATGCCCTCAGCCTGAATTGACTCGGCATGTCGGGACCTGACGGGCTTACAGACCTCAAGCATTACAGTGATGTCTCCCTTCAGCCCCTGTTGCCTCCCATGCCCCCCTCACTAACCCGTCAATGGGAGATCCGTTAGAGGAGATCACATTACTAAAGAGTCTCATCATAGTTCTCTTAACAGAATTACAGCTCATGTTGCTCTGGCTGACGGACTCTGAGACTGCACATTGAAAGCTTTATTGTCATGACCTTAACGGTGTTCTCTCTTATTCATGGAGAACTGGTGTGTCGGCCTTTTATCACTTTGTTTTGGGGTTGTTGTTTAATACCATGCACCTTAGGATGAGTGCTCTCAGTGGGGCTAACAGTCAGAAGACACCGTGCTCAAAAGCAATACTGGAAAATCCCGTGTTGAATATTTGATCCAGTTAATTACTCCCTCACCTCACCAATGTCATCCCAGATCCTCCACCTTTCCAACTCATTAGGTACCTTAAGCTTTTTTAGAGGAGCTGCATTACCTTGAAACTCCAACTCAGCCTCGGAGCAGTGTGGGGGGCATCTTACCAAGTGTCCCATGTGACCTTGACAGACCGCCTGGATCTCCAGTCACGGGTAACACCGGGGAGTTGATCAGACGTCCCAAAATATTATCGAGGTCATGGACAATTGTAGAGTGAGGTTGTAAATCGTGCCTCCTCGACTTATGAATTCACAGCTGTTGCCAACAAGGTAGACACTAGTGGGCTTTTTATGCACAGGCATTCATGATAGGACATCATTAATGGATGCCCACTCCGTTTCCTCAACAGTAAGACCTGTACACCAGTCCCCCAGACATCCACACCGGGCATCTCTCTTGGTTGCTGGCATGTTGCCATGCCAGGTTTGGGAGGAATATCTCAGTGTTGTTTCCATCTCATCTTTTCAGACAGCTTGTCTTCTCCAGGCTGCAGAGCCAGAAAGTTGGAGAAGGGACCCTGTACAGCAAAGTGCCTCCGTCAGATGTTGCTCAAAGCTGCTTACTTTTACTGCAGGGGTAGATAAATTGGTTCTTTCTGCTGCATGATGTCGTTCAGGACTCTTCAGAGTCAGACGTTCTTTTTCAGGAAAGCCTCTTTATTTGGTCATGTAGGGTGCAATGAAATTTGTCCTCTGCTTTTAGCCCATCTTGTTGTGTAAGAGCAGTGGACAGCTGCAGTGCCCAGGGAGCAGTCAGGCCTTCTGTGTCTTGTTCAAGGACACTTCAACAAGCTTTCTGAAGGAGCCTGGGATCGAACCTTCCAATTACTAGGTGATCCGCTCTGAGACGTTGGTGGTGTTTTGTTCTTCATACCATCGAGTATTGAAGGCCTAGCTATCTCATATTTATTCATCTCTTTCTAGTGTTATCAGCCTTTCCATGTTTGTCTCTTATCGTTCTGACGAATGCTAACGTGAAGCCTGTGTGTCTGGGAGTAAATGGACTTGTGTTCTGTGGTTCATGGCAAAGCGAAAGGAAAAATAGCTCTTAGCATGTCTGTACATAACCCTGCTTGGTAGCATGTTGATACAGTGATTGCATCACAGGCACACTGAGGATGAGGATGATAATAATTGTTCTCTTATTAGTCCCACGGGGGAAATTTGCAATTCTGTGACCCATCCTATTGTATAGGAGCAGTGAGCAGCCACCCTGTGGCCCCTGGGGAGCAGTTAGGGGCTCAGTGACTTTTGATCACGGGCACCTCGACGTGCTTTCTGCAGGACCCAGGATCGAACCTGTAACCTTCTGATCGCCAGATGACCGCTCTACCCACTGAGCCATGCCGCCCCACACTACCCCACATGTACCGCTTTATGCCATATTAGTGGCATAAGATGGTACGTTGCACTTTGTGGTGCACGAGAAGGTCCCAAACTGTAGTGTCCAGGGAGCTTGATGTTGTTTAGTTGTTTTAATTTGCACACTTAAGGCTGTATAAAACTCAGATAATGGACCAAAACAAGAGATGTGCCAGCGGAGGTCAAGAAGCCCCAGGCCACTACAGTAGATCTGCCCTCGGCTGAAGAAGAAAACAGAAGAGGAGAAATAAAACTAGACTGACAGGATTTAGGAACACACACAACCAAAGAATTCATGATGACAGGGAGTACAAAACGGAGCAGAACAGCTAACCAGTCAGCAGGAAGCAACCCGATGTAGGGCACAGAATACATGAGTAGCAACACGGGGACAGAAGAGGAAAAACAACATGGAGCCACGTCAAGGAACCCTCCCAGGGAAGGCATGGCTCAGGAGGTAGAGCAGGTTGTCTGGTAATTGAAAGGTTGCTGGTTTGATCCCTGGCTCCTTCATAAAGCATGTTGAAGTGTCCTCGGGCAAGACACTGAACCCCCCCCAACTGTTCACTAGGTGCTGGAGCTGTCCTCTGCTCCTAACCAATATGATGGTTTAAATGTAGAAGTCCATTTTGACATGTCATGATCAGTCCCTATGTTGTGGGGTTGGACATGGACTTGGATGGAGCCCTGGGGGATTAAGGCTGGATGCCAGCTACTGCAGCCACCTGAGTCACCCTTGGCCATTGTAAGAATAATGTTTTCTTTATGTGGTCATCTTAGGAACACATGGACCAAATAAAGCAGCTCTCCTCTGCTCAGTGGAGGCTGCAGAGGCTCAGTGGGAGAGCGTGAGCCTCCGTGTTGGGAATAGTGGGTCCATCCTACCACAGGGCATCAGGAAAAGGGGGTCCGGCCTTAGCCCCCCATGCTTGGTACATCTGAGGCATGTGTTGTCAAAGTACTGAGTGGTCGCTTGACTAGAGAAGTACGATATTAAAACGAGTCCTTTTACCATTGACTTCCTACAAAATGGGAAAAGAATGGGCAAGTGGAGAAAGTGCTGGGTCAGGAGTCCATTTCCCATTAATCTGTACTGGCCTTAGATGGAATCCCACCAGGTAAAACCCGTTCCCAGTGCACACACGTTGCCTGTATCCCTCAGCACTCCCAACACAGTGTTGAAGGTGACAGAGGTGGTTTAGGATTATATCCTCTGTGTCCTCCCAATGTAAGATTAATGTGCCCCCCACCCCCACTGCATCGTCTGGACTTGGAGAACCTGAGCAGGCCATATCCAGGCTTAGGCATTAGTCATTAGAGTATGGTACTGTTGATCCAAGGAAGTCCATCATGTCCAAGAACAGGTCTGACGCAGCAGCTCTTTAGCGAGGCATGCAGCGTGTCCAGGGAGGCCGGGACCGTCTCAGAGCTGCTTTATGATCTCTGTCTTGCCGGTCCACCCTCCTGCCCTAAGGCAGGCTCTCTCTCTCTCTGTCTCTCTCTCCCTGTCTCTCTCTCTGTCTCTCTGTCTCTCTCTCTCTGTCTGTCTCTCTCTGTCTCTCTCTCTCTGTCTCTCTCTCTGTCTCTCTGCCTAGACCAATGCTAGGGACCCATGAGCTCTGTAATGAGAGAGACAGAGGGTGTGCTGCTCCCATGTGACCCGGGACACACTCTTATCTGCCACCGATACCATCAGCTTCCTTTGACTGGTCAGCAGCGCTGCAGCCGGGTGGCTGCTTGGAAGGCTCCCAGGCCTACTGGTGCCGTGTTGTTCATGTGACGTGTAGATAAGTACGAGTCCACCAGTGGGTGTGGTGAGCTTAACCAACAGACCCACACCAGTGTTGGGTGTGGAGTCAACAAGAGGATTAACCCAGCCTGCTGATTGGGGGGGGGTTGTGTGTGTGTGTGTGTGTGTGTGTGTGTGTGTGTGTGTGTGTGAGACTGTATATAGGTGTCGTCTTGTTCATGGAATCTTGCATGAGAAGTTGGCTCGACCACCACTTGATCTTAGACAACATTCGTGTGATGTCAGGTTTGAGTCATTTTGCAGGACATGGGGTATCTGGATCTCTTTAATGAGCTGGAGTAGGTCTGGAAGGTGGTCATGAATATGAAGTCAGACATGATGTCAAGCTTAAGTTAACCAACCACTGGCACCAAAAAGAGCCCTGACCACCTGGAGCTGAAGAGAGCCGGACCTTTGTCTCGCGTCTCCACTACGGTCTCCCACAGACCCTCTGCCGTGTTCAGAAGAGCAGTGCTCAGAGGGTTGGACTGCCCACGGGGATTAAAGGAGCATCTCACTGGACCTTCAGAGAGAGTCCTCTCTCTTGACCCCTTTCACATCTGCTGCATCTCCAGGTTGGAGTTACATCGACATGTTTTTCACCTTTTCTAACACGGTGTATTCGTCACATTCATGAAGCCTTCATTCAGTGACATTCTGTTGTCCAGAGGGGAGCACGTCTCATGAACAGTGGGACACAACCCCCCCATGTAGATTTGAGTATTTTCTGCCCATCCTGTGCAAATCTGTTCCAACTCCACCTAACTAGATGGAGAATGTCAATGCACGGCAGTGTTCACATCATCCCACTGATCTTCAGGGCTTCAGCTCGGCTCTCCCACAACATCAACCTTCTTCAGGCCGGGCCGTTCATTCAAAGTTTCGGTTTTTCATTTTCACCTTGAACACATCTCCTGCTGACTGGAACAGGATTTGCATGTATTTGCGTGTACAAACTTGAATTTACATCCAAGTTGTGCAGTACTTCCTGTTGAAAAGAAACCCACCAT
>OMLC01081516.1:0-21028 GCA_900302585.1 Regalecus glesne
TTTTTTGTGAGTGGTTATTGACATCATACTGTTCTGCCTTCAAATTCCAACCACAACGTTGTGGCTTTAGATGCACTTACATTTGACTAATATGAGAAAATTTATTTAATTTAGGAGGGAACTTTTAGCCAAGCTCAAGAGCAGGGGTGGGCAGCATGATGCAGACAAGGCCAGTGTGGGTGCAGGTACTCAACTGATTCTGTTTCTATTAGTCAACTTATAGTCCTTGCTAGGGACCATGATTTGATTTGACTAAGGTGTGTCTCTGCTTGGTTGGAACAAAGATCTGCACCCACACTAGCCTATTATGCTTCATTTTGCCCACCCCTGCTATAGGAAGTAGGCTTGTTGCTGTGGTCTACTCTGGTGACATTTACTCAACATCGTGAATGTCTTTTTCTAGAGGTCATGGTAGAACGCTCGCCTCCAAGTCGGGTGTAGTGGTTTGATCTCCATCTTGGGGTGTCGGGAAAAGTCTATCCGGCATTAATCCCCCATGCTTGGCAAAAGTGAGGCATACAATGCAAAGTGCTTTGAGTGTTCACTAGAGTAAATAAGTACTATATGAGGATAAATCTATTTGGCATCTTTATAGTTAAAATAGCGGAAAAGGTTATTCGCAATGCTGTAATGGCAGCTAGCTATTAACATTTTCTTATAAGATTCCCCATTTTTAAATCTAGGATTTATCTGCCTCTCTCTTTAAGTAACCCTAACCCTCTTCTTTCCATGTATCCTGGTGTTAACACTATTGGTTATGTGCAGCAGCAACTGTACACTTCACTTATGCTATGGATTACGTATGGGATATTAGTATAATAATAATAATAATAAAAATAATAATAACAACATCAGCTGAATATTTTTCTTAATTCATGAGAAATAGTAATTCATGATTTGCAGCTGAGAAAGCATTAGTGACAATCTATATATTCAAGAAAAGTAATTCAATATTCACCGTGTTCAATATTTACAAAGATATTAACTAGTTCTTAAGAGGACCAAAACCACAAAGTAGGGTCTTGGTGTAAATTGTGGTGAGATAATCAATCATTCAATCAATCAACTCTGAGAGTCCCATTTCTATGTGTCACATTTAGTCCCCGCAATATATTGTTTCATACAAAGATTTTATTATGCAGCTCCTGTTGGGTCTCTAGATGTGAATATTGGTAATACCGTTGGTAATATAAAACTGTTTAAATGATTAGAGCGAGCAACATACTTTTCTCTTTTGGTCAGTACTTCTACTACTGGTATCACCATATATATCTTACAAAATGTGACTTTGTTTTTGGCATGAAGATCAGCACATTCTGCGAGACCTGGAGAGGAAGAAGATTCTGGTATTCACGCCATCACGACGCGTGGGAGGAAAACGGGTGGTCTGTTATGACGACCGCTTCATCGTCAAGCTGGCCTATGAGTCTGATGGCATCATTGTGTCTAACGACACTTACCGGGACCTTCAGGGTGAGAAACCTGAATGGAAGCACTTCATCGAGGAGAGGCTCCTGATGTACTCCTTCGTTAACGATAAGTGAGTTGTGCCTCCGTCACTGATCTCCTATTTAAAACTAGTGAGCTCATCAAGTGTTTGGTTATGGCCCCCTGGTCAAAAACCTGCTGTTCTGTTACACCCCGTGCACAAGTTGGTGATTTGCCTCTATTTTACCATCCAAAATTGGGAATGAGAAACTTTATTTATTGTCATTGTACACACATACAACAAAATGTGTTTCTGTATTTAACCCATCCTGTTGTATAGGAGCAGCTAAAACACCCCAGAGATCAACTCCAGTTCTTTTTCCTACTGCCTTGCTCAGGGGCACAGGCAGGAGTATTAACCCTAACATGGATGTCTTTATGATGGTGGGAGGAAACCCACACAAACACGGGGACCATTAGAATGAGAATGATTTCGTAGAGGGATGATGACTAGTATAAGGAGCTATTTCTCATTGGTAGCTATAATATCCTTAACAAACTGAAGCAGGAGTGAAAGGCATGCTGGGTCAGCAGGTGTTAAGGTTCCCTCGGAGTAAGTGGATCCTGGGGTACCATCCCTGCACTTTTGGATGTTCCTCTCATGCTTGTGTAGGTTTTCTCCCACCATCCAATGACATCCATGTCGAGGTAAGCAGAGTTGAGCTAAGTGGGTAAAAATAATCAATGAGAGTTAGATTTAACTAGTTAGAAACTTAGGAGTATGCGTGGATGGGAAAATGATCAAATTGTTATGCATTATTAACTCTTGAGTAATTCTTTTTGCAGATAGGGGACACATAATGTGATCGTAAAGAAGTGACAGACAGCTGTAATATCAACTAGCATGGACACTATCAGGTTTACCAAACATATGAATCTTACCCTGCAGGTTTATGCCTCCTGATGATCCCCTGGGACGACACGGCCCAAACCTGGAGAACTTCCTCAGGAGGGTTCCTAGGACCCCCAGGAAACAACCATGTCCTTATGGTGAGGTCCTCTCTGTACAAGCGTACTTGTTTTTACGTCACATCTTGAGAGTGGCATGCATGACACAAAGACTGCCAGAGATTTGATGGTAACATATTTTCTATAACATGCATTCCTTTCAGAGAGGAATAGTTTGAAGCCATGATTGGTAATATTCATAATGCATCACTTCAGTGAAGACTGAAACACCTTGTTATTCATGTATGTCTGGGAAATGCACCATATGGCCAAAAGTGTCTGGACACCCTGATGCCCTTGCTGAACATCTCATTCCAAAGCCATGGGGGTTCATATGGAGTTGGTCAGCCCTTTGCTATAACAGCCTCCACTCTTCAGGGAAGGCTTTCAACTCTGCCACCTCCAACTCTGGCCCCTGTCTTTTCATCAGTGCTTCTGTCTCCAAACTAGACCACATAGCTGGTCTCACCACCATCTGGTAAACCTTCCTTTTCACTCTCGGGGGTACCCTTCTGTCACACACCACCTCTGACACTCTTCTCCACCCACTCCACTCTGTCTGTACTCTCACCCAGCATCCGTCCTCCTTGTTAATTTGAGAAATCTAAAAGAATAAATTGAAATAAAAATTGTAATAAATAATCGACCCTGTGTTTATACTTATCCTCACCTCTACTCCTTGCATCACCATTCTGCTGTCCTCTTTAATCATGCACATGTATTCCATCTTGCTCCTCCTGTCTTTTATTCCTCTGCTCTCCAGTGCATACCTCCACCTCTCCGGGCTCTCCTCATCCTGCTCCCTACTCTCACTACAGATCATAATGTCATCCGTGAACATCCTCGTCCACAGAGACTCTCCCTGATCTTGTCCGTAAATGGTAAATGGATTCGTTCTTACGAAGCGCTTTACTAGTCTAGCGAACACTCAGAGCACCCCGTAAGTCCTGCCGTGGGATATGTGTCTGCTATGTCTGACTTGATGGCACGTGTTCTGCTGCTGAGTCACCATGGCTGTAGCGTCAACCTGTCCATCACCACTACAAACAGGAAAGGCCTCAGAGCAGATCGTTGATGTGACCCCCACCTCCATCTTGAACCCATCTGTCACTCCTACCACACAGGTCAGCTTTGCCACACTGCCCTCAGACACATCCTTCACCACTCTTACACACTTCTCCGCCACTCCCGACTCCCTCATACAGGACCACGCCTCCTTTCTCCCCACCCTGTCACATCTTGTCTCTGAATCCACAAAGACACCACGTGACTCCTAACCTTCTCCTTGTCAGCCCATCAGCATTCTCAAAGCAAACGTCATGTCTGTGGTGCTCTGTCATGGCATGAAGCTATACTGCTGCTCACTGATCCTCACCTCTCCTTTTATCCTAGCCTCCACCATTCTTCCCCATGTCTTCATGATGGGGCTGATCAACTTCATACCTCTGTAGTTATTACAGCTCTGCACATCTCCCTTATTCTTGAACATTGGTACCAAGATGCTTCTTCTCCCCTATCAGGCAGGAAAGTGTCTTGTCTTAACCCGGGCTTCACCCATTCTGGTATAGAAATCTGATTCACGATACACTCAGCAATCCCATCCTGTGAGCATGCGGCTTGCCGCCTCATGGCTGAACTGTTGACTGTGGCCTATTTAGCAGGGCAGGAGTCTGACTGACATATTGAAGAGGTGGCCTCCTACGACAGTACCATGTTGACAGCCACTGAGCTCTTCAGTATGACCCATGTCTATGGAGGCTGTATGGCCCTACGCTTGGTGTTATTCACCTGTTGGCTACGGATGTGACTGAAATAGCAAAGTCCAGGCATTGGAAGGGTTGTCCACATACTTTTGACTGTATGGTTGTATCATGATCTTGATCTCATATCTAAAAAGTGTTCTTCTGATTTCAGTAATGTGCTCCAATAACAATTTGAAGCTGTATATCCCCCTAAGCTCTCACATTACCGTCCCCATCCAGGAAAGAAGTGCACCTATGGAATCAAATGTAAGTTCCACCATCCTGAGCGAGCCAACCAGTCTCTCCATTCTCTAGCTGATGAGCTGAGGGAGAAGGCGAGGCTTCCTTCTCCAACTCAGAGACATTCCTCTGTAGGCTCTGGTCCTGGGCCTGCCCACAGCCTCTCTCTGGAGGAGGAGATGGCCTTGAAACTGAGTCTAGAGCAGAGCAGCGGCTCTTTTAAGAGAGGTCAGACAAGTGAAAATGCTCTTGCGAAAGCAAGTCACCGTTCCAACAAGAAGGCCCCCTCCAGGAAAGAGAAAGTCAGCCAAAACTCTCACTTTGACAGGGATTCTCCCAAGCACATGGACTCACAGGAGCGACTGGACTCAGGATTGGGGTCTATAGACAGCCAGCCAGCAGGGGTTCCTTGGGACCTCTGTAATCACTGCTATGGTGGGGGATATAGGAATCACAAACTCAATCCTGGCAACACACATCACTGTCATTCTGCATGTAGTAGTGGTTCCCATGCTGCCCGTTCACTTGGGGCCTCAACTGGCCTCCATCACCACAATCAACATCACTGCATGGGGCAAGGTGGTAACCACAATCCAGATTTGACCTATAGAAGCACTCATTACCAAACCTACGGCACACCTGCTTATCCCATAAGTGTCCATGCTTATAGCCACCCAGCAGATTTCCAACACAGCAGAGCCCATTCCCATCAGCAGCAGGCATATTGGTCAGAGCCATTTAGGGTCTATCCTCAGGCTATGCAGGAAAATTCACACTGGAAGCCCCCCCGTGAGACTCAACAAAGCCCAGGTGCGAAAGAGAGAGCAGACATTCGGAAGAAGCTCTGTGCTATCTTTAATGTCCATTTGGTGGACACAGCTATGGACATGTTTCCTCAGTTGACAGATCCACAGATGCTTGCTGCTGAGATTCTCATGCTACAGAGCCAAAATGGCGTCCCAAGATAGGACAAGTCTTGTTCTGAGTCAGGGTGAAGTCACGTCTTTCAGTGGAAAGAATTCACTTCCGAAGGCTGTATGGGCCTCGATAAACATTTGAGTTCATGCATTGTTGCATTGCTTTGTGACCTGTATTCACCTCACCAGAAACCATGTTTCTGCTAGGAATACCTGTGGAGAACTGAACTGTGTTAGACTGTAAATTGCCTCTGGGAACTGAATAAAAAAAGGAGGTAATACGCTGTTGATACAAATTGTATCCTTTAGTGAAACATGTCAAAGATTGTGGATTCTAAGGTCCCTTTGGGTTTTTTGAGGGGCTGTTGTGAAGTTTCACACTAAGGCATATTGCCATATATGAAATGAATACAAATATAATGCAAAGGGAATCATTTATTATGACTTATAACGATGTTGGCACTGTGTGCCATTATTGGTTTTGCAGCTAACTGAAAAAGTTGGGTGATGCTCTGTGTGTCCTTAAAGCATTTATTATTCATGGTAAAGTTGGAATATGCCTGTGATGCAGTTTACCATAGGTGAATACCATGTAGCTGATAGTCTAGCTCATTATAGTCAGTGATTTAGTTTTTACCCTAAAGATTCTGGTGAATGCCAATTTCATGCTATCAACTTTATGGCTGACGGATTACTGTAGAATAACATGTATTTAATTATTTTGATTTAAATTTTAGGTAACAGTTGACAATGTGTTTTTCAAACAATAAAAAAATCAACCACTACTTATGTGATCTTTCATCATGAAGAGTTAAAATACATCAATTGGTTTAACTTGGACTGTGTTGACCTTTCTTTGTACATCAAGAATTTGTTTCTCTGACCAGGCCGTCGGAGATTCCAGACATTGATAATGATACACTGTAGGATTCATTTCTCATTGTCACAACCCATGTCTTGTCTGCACAAGTAAACGCCTCCACTGTGCACATCCGAAAGCCATGCACAGCTTTGACTGGCTGGTAGATTTGACGCCTTACATTCCAATGTGGGAACAATCTCAGAACAACGTTGAGAAAAATAGAGCAGAAATAAAACCATACAAATCGTATAAAGCATATAATTCTCTGCTTCTAGTATTATCTGCACCTCTTTATCAATATTCCTATCAGTAGCCTGGAGGGATTACACATTTAGTCACTTTCATGTGTACGTATATGTGTGTGTCGTCAGTGGCTAATCTCACACATTACTACACCTATCAGCCCAAGACTTGTTGTGCATTGACGTGCACATCATCACACTGATATGTGTGATGAGGAAATTATTGTGGTTGTGGTGCTTGAAAACCTTCGAAAAAGTTTCTTCTCACCGTCGCCACTCACTCTCTCCATTCACTCCATAGCTTGCTCAGCCAACTCGTTTTCCATCACTACCCGACTTGAGCCAGCTGTCTGCTTGTGCGACTCACACCTATGGTTGAGTCAGATCAGGCAGCAATAGTGTCAAAACCAAAACCTTCATAGTGATGGCTGGTGACTTAAAAACATTTGGGAGGACATGAGGAAAGCCCAACAACTATGGTGCCATTTTATTTGACATACTACTGTTATATATAATTGGCCACTTAGCTTTACTTTCTTATGTCCTACAAAAATATGGCTTTATTGTTTTCAACTTTCCATTTCATTTCTTTTATTTTTACAAAGACCATGAAAATATGTAATTATTTTTAAAAAGGCAAAATGAAGTGTGATACGAGTATCACTACTCAGTAAAAAAAAGGGAAACAAATATGAAAAAGGGAATTTTGAACTCTGTTAAAAAGGACTGGATAAAAGCTTTGTGTATTTTGGCCAATAGCAGATGACACAAGACAGAATTTTTGGTATTATTGATAAACCCCTCCCTCAGACCTCTCACTGAGTATTCACCTGCACAGTCAGGTCTGCTGTTTGGTTCACGGATGCTTAATTATGCTAAGTCCTGATGCTACATCCAGAACCTCTGGCTTGACCCCCCTCCCAAATAAAAAGAAAAAAAGTGTGTCTTGGGAGGGGAGTTCTCCTTCCGTTCTGGGTCCAATCCGTTTTGACTAATCGCACTTTGGCAGTGGCAGGACAATATCTTCATCTGATTGGTTGATACTTCATCCATCTTTCCAACATTAACTGTTTATTGAAGTCATGTTGTGGATCACTCAATGAGCACTGGGATAGGCTCTATCATGACTGCAATAGAGGGATGGATGGATGAATGGATTATAAACCAACTCCGGCTTGGCCTTCCTGCAGACTCATCTCAAGTAGGAGTGCAATATAGTGTCTCACCACACGCCTTGGCTGACATTCACCACACCTTAACATTGAGAGGGGCGCTGTTTCCCTGGTTGTAAAACAATCGAAAACGACAGTGACCGCAACAGCACACAAGAACTCAGCTACTTTCATCAACATGACATCTACAGTTTGAAAATCAAAGAAACAGGGAAAGCCCTGTTTCCCTCGTCTCGGGAGGAAAACGCCACCGTGGGCCTGGCAGACACCTGCAATCTCCCAAGAGAGCACCTAGTGTCTGCTGTCGAGGTGTGTCCTCACCACAGGAGTGTAAATCAACTCGACAGAGCTCCATAGCGTCTCTGTGCGATCTATGTTGACTTTCATTGCCCATAACCACAAAGCACAAGTCTTCAAATGAAATACAATAAAACGCCTTTGTCCAGTTACGAAAAACAAACAGTGTAGCACATCACCCTGGAGGGGTCAAAACACGCAGGTACAGGTTTATCGGAGATACTTCTCTCGGGCCTTGTTTTAGCATCACATGCTTCAATCTATACGTAGGTCTTGAAAAAAGAAAGAAAATGACACGAGAAAGTTGTCCACATGACAGGCTTCAGATGTATGAGGACGATAACCAGGTAAAGTACGCCGTGTCCTAAGAACGAGAGGAAGTTGTGCGTGAATATTTGAATAATGTGAAGTTTGTTGAACTCATGTAAAGTGCTCACAATCGCCTCGGTGTTAACCGTGCTGGTTTAAATCTTCCTCATGTCTGACTGGAAATTAACTGACATGGACGATCGCCAGCAGATATATCACTGTGGATCAAGTGCTCACTATGAAACATGTCAGCATTACTAACTCTGATCGGACAAACCGGTGGATCGTTCATGTGGTGTAGAGCATGACTAGTCGTTTCGTAGAGACAAGCAGCACAAAACAAGCCACCCTGAACGTGGAGGAACACGGAGAATACAGATCCTGTTAGAGGTACAAAGATTTATTACTCATACGTGGACACTATCTGTTTGCCGGGCGGTGCGCCACTGCTGCTGTACTTTCCCTAGCTGGGAGTAGATGATGTTGATTTAGTCCACGTCGACGCATGCGCACTTACATCTACGTGTGCACAGATTCGCCTGAATCTGAATATCAAACAGGCCTGTTGGACTTTCCCCTCTGTCCATTAGAACCCCCCCCATTATGTGATAACGTGATGCAGGTGTTGTTATGCTGACACTGCACAGTTCAACGTTTGTTCTTAGACTCATTCAGCTTTTATTTGACAATGTCGAGGTTATAAGGAAGCCGCAGATAGAGAAAAGTACACCTGGAAAATGCTCACTGCTACTGCTACTATTAGTCCTCCCCTATTCACGGATGAGCAAGTTCATTGGGGCTGGTAGGTCAGAGGTCAAGTGTCCTGCTAAATACAGCAGATGCTGATAAGAATGAGGACATTGTGTTTTTAAGGCCTTGCTCCAGATTTTTCCTGCTTGTCTTAGAGCTCAAACCGGCCATGCTTCGGTTGACACCCGCTATCACACAAGTATCCGAAAAGATTGCTCATGTTTCATCATGACTTGGTTCCATTGACTTGGTAGCCTATAGTTTTGTGACGACATTCACTAAAATTTGAATTCCCTCTTCACTGTCATGGGAAACTTCAACTTTTCTGAGAAAAGCACTTCTGATGGAAGTTAATGAGTTCCTCTTTTCGGATCAGATCAGGAGCACCAGTGACCAACATGTCCTCCTGTGGTGGGATTGAACCTGTGACACTTCGCTTGTCATGAATACAACATTGGTTCATAGTTCATGATTTGTATATAACCCTTGTAACTCACTTTAATGATTATTCATTGCAGAAGTACTTAGACACCATTCTCTCTAAAGTTACGGGCCATAAATGTCTGTGATTTACATCCAGCAGTAAAACCATATGTTACCAAAATGTGTATTGATGTCAATTCAATGACCTCAAAACTCATCTGTAATTGCAACTATAATAGTAAATCAATGCCAAATCACTATTAGGTAACCTCTATGCTCCAAGCAGCCTGACTGCATAGAGAAAATCACATTTCTCAATGTGTGATTATGTAACTCTTACAAACCTACATGTGTAGTGCAGGAGAACTGATAGCAAACCAGGATGTCCTACCAGCAGAGCTTCCTGCCTGCATCGGTTATGCAAAAAATTAATAATGATATAATAAGCAAATTTTAATCACTTCTCTTGCATCGGATGGGGAAACAACTCACATTTTGTCCTCTTATCTGCCTTTGTGTGTTATAAAATCCTAAATTCAGAAAAAGCCACTTAAAACATAGATGATGTAGAGGTTGGAAATTCTGAAGAAGGCTTATTAAGGATGGCAAAAAATTATATGAATGTAATGAACAAGCATAATATGTTTGTGTATGTGTATGTGCATGTGCCTTAATGTGTGTGTGTGTGTGTGTGTGTGTTAAGGATGTTCCCACTTTGACTCTAACCCCTGACCCACTTCTTAAGACTATAAATTTCCTTTTTGATATTATGATTATCATGATTATTATTGTTGTTATTATTACCCAAATTTTGAATAACTGATTGACAATGGATAGATGGATGGATCATTATTATGAATGAAAGTGGAATCCCCCCACAGACACACACACATAGAGGAGGCCCACCTGTAACTATTTGATTCTGATTCTCATGTCATGGAATACACAATTTTCTGTGTACAAGTCCAGACACGAAATGGTGTTTCAGACTGAGAGGGAGCATGTGGGAGAGAGGGAGTCAGGGAGAGTGAGAGAGATAGGTTGGGATGAGCGTTTGATACTTTTATCAGGGACTTTGTTTTCGTGCAGTCCGGCAAACCCTCTACAGAGGCAGACTGGGCAGACCTTGGATAAATCTGTCAACAGCCTCACCACCCACTCTCTGTGTCTTAAGCACAAACCGCCTCTGGGCCCCCGTGTCTATGCATAAAAGCAAGGGTCATTTGTGCTCCGGTAGTTTGATAACATGTTTCTGCTGTTTGCATTTCAAGGTGCCTCGTCTGTGCATACTCCCCTATTTGACGGACAGAGGGTTCTGCTGAATACACTGCAAAGGTTTGCTATTGAGAGGTCCTAACATAATGACAGCTTGTCCACCTTGTGGCCCAGCTGATTCAATTATAATAATGATAATGTAATCATAATATGATCATGATAATGCATGTTGAATGCAACTTTACATTGTACTGGGCTTGACAGCCAATGAAGCCTGGAGTGGACAGATGGTTGAGGTCACAACGAAATGACAAGTCCAAGTATTTCTCAATGTCTCTCTTAAAACCAATGTCAATCTGTCCCTGTTCTTGTGTCTCCTTTAAGTCACTGAGGAAACTGTACAGGAATCCTAATGTGTATGTACTTGTGTATGTATGAAAATGGCAAATATAGTCTCTCATGGTATGTAACTGAGCCCAGTTATGCAGAAATGCTTGAAAAGAGCATCTGTGTGTGTGTGTGTGTGTGTGTGTGTGTGTGTGCATGTATGAAAGCCCGTTCAGATCCTCTTGGATGAGTGGAAGTCAAAACAAAAGAAACTCAAGCCAGTCCTAGCAAAGGTGACATACTGGGCGAGGTTGCTCATGGCGCTCTCTTGTGGCCAGGAATGTGTACTTTCATTTCACCATTAGTAATTTTCTTGGTCAGAAAAAAGGGAAAGACTTCAGGTAGAAAGAAGCACAACTAATATATATTGTCAGACTATTTTCCTGTTATTCAACCTTTACATAGCCAGCTATTGAAAATTGAAACGTCTAAATTTAATTTCAAAAAGCTACATAAGTGAATAGAAAATAAAAACCAATGATGCACATCTCTTAGAAAAAAAACTTTAGCAGAAACTTCATTTTACATTACACTACAATTTAAATTACACACAGCTGCTCTCTGCATTTAACCCATTCTATTGTATGTATGGGAGCAGAGAGTAGCAGCAGCGACCAGTGACCTAGTCGTTATTTATCTTGTTGTCTTGCTGAGGGGCATAGGAGTATCTGGTTATTGTATAGGAGTTGTAGGTAATATGTGTTGTGGTTTTGCTAGGAAAAATTTGCCTGGTTGATAAATCTGACACGTTGACATTGACTCTAAATGTTAATTAATATTCACTGTCCCTATTCAAACAAACGAATAAAAACTAGTGGGAAAGAAGCTAAAATATTATGTGATATAAGGTTAATTTCCACAGCTCATGTGGTAGGACGGTAGTCTAGTAATCGAAGGTTGGTGGTTCGATGCCCGCCCCCCGCAGAAAGCGTGTCGAGGTGTCCTTGAGCAAGACACAGAACCCCCCGTTTGCTCTTCGAGTGCTGCGGCTGCGATCACTGCCCCTATACAAAGGGATGGTTTATATCCAGACAACAAACTCCATCAGTTTATCCCGTGTGGCAAATAAATCTATCTAGATGTCTATAAACTACAGTACCCAGGAGCCAACTTGATCTCGCACATGCGCACTTCTAGCATGACGTTCAATTCGTTTTTCTGTTAACGCCGGAGTCTGGTGTGTGTGGTGGCCAGCAAACTTTGTAAATATGTAGCCGGTGTTTGAAAGGTATGACAAGTTTATCCTCTTGTGACTAGTTAGCTATAGCCCCCCCTCGGTTTTTGGGCACGTTAAAGTCGTTTTGGTTCACCTGTCGGCTAACTAGATAGCTACGTGCTAACAACAAGCTAGCGCGAGTTTGCAATGTAACACTAGCGGTGTTTGTCTCCTTTCTCGTCGTCAGCTGGACAGTAAGCTAAACTTTTCCGACTCGTCACCCCAGACTATGCTGTAACAAGTGCCAGCTCCCTGATAACGGTGTGTTGTGAGGTAAATACACATCATACTCCATCTCCCTATGCCCCTTCTGCTGCCAAGTTTTCCGCTGAGATGTGGCAAAGTGTCGGGCTCACAGTGCTGGTCATTGTGGCCACACTAGGGTGCGCGTTGCTCTTCATGCTGTTTGGTAAGTCCTCTGATAATCTACCATAACTAGATAATATTTTTAGCTGGTTTTCAAGTTACTGGATGAATTATTTGCGACGAGTTAAGGTCGCCTAATTTGTCATGCAGCTAACCATTAACGCTTGAGTGTTCTTCACAGATTTGTTTTCTCAAACTCGGTCCTCTCCACACTAAAAAAAAGACGTAGACTGGCCAGAGAGAGACTTGGTTATTTTTGGTGTTCACATTATCAATTCACTTGAAAACGGACTGTGTTCCCTCAGTGGTCCTGTCTGTTGAGGCTTCAGTCCACTTTTTATTCTCACACTTTCTTTACAAAGCAGATCCTTAACACTGCATGGCGTGTTTAATGTCTTCACCCTTCAGTATTCTGTTTCAAAAAGGAGTTTCTATTTTTGTCATGTGTAAAGGAGCAGCCCGAGAATTAGTGCTGTAACATGAAAGTTTTCCTTTTGGCTGTTTGCTAATCTAATTTGACCTTTTAACTACTGTAAAAAGTTAATTTCTTTGTTTATATAACTTCACTTGTTCCCACCAGTTAAATCTATTTTGTAAATATTTCCAGAAAATCAGATTTAACATCATCCATTATCAACTTCTTAAAATAGATTATGTATTAACTATTTAAGGGGCGACATAGCTCAGTGTGTAGAGTGGTCGCCTGGCAATCAGAAGGTTGCAGGATTGATCCCCGGTCCTGCATATAGCATGTCGAGGTGTCTTTGAGCAAGACACTGAACCCCTAACTGCTCCTCGAGTGCCATATGTTGGCAGCTCACTACTCCTATACAATAGGTTGGGTCAAAAATGCAGAGAAATCCAAATTTCCCCTTGCAGGACTGATAAGGAAATCATTACTATTTTATTATTTTTAATTAAGTATGACTCATACCTGTCATCAAATAACTGTCTTCCTTTCTCCACAGGTTGGTATGTAGTCTGGCAGCTGTTCTTGTCAAAGTTTAAGTTCCTTCGCGAACTGGTGGGGGATGCAGGCTCTCCACAAGCCGAAACTCAGCCGTCCGAATCAAAGAGCGAACGTTTCTCCACTGCCGCTCCACGCAGTCGGCCCAAGACTGCCCGCCAAAGAATTGTCTCTCCAGAAAGCACCTCATAGACCAGCCTAACAGTTACTGTATACACTTGATACATAAATCTGCTACTCATACCGCCTGTTTCACCATGACTGTCTATCTACACCCTCCAAATATCATGTCTGGTTGTTATAAGTATTTCTTAATCGCCCTGTTACTCTGCACTATCTGAGGACCTTCCAGACTACCCATATAAACCCCCTTTTTCACCAGGACACTTTAAACTGACCAGACAAATCTCCTGGTTTTAAAGGGATAAGCCATCCAAATTACTGGCCATTTCTATATGTCACCTGTTAGAGTGTGTATGTGTATCCTACTTATGTTCAGTCCAAATGTCTCAACAGAGTCTTTGGGGAACTTCAATTATTGTTCTCATTTAAATGCTGCCATAGTGGCAGTCAGCTTTCAATAGTTATTAAGCTGCTGCCTGCCACCGACAGGGGAGCTAAAAGCTCCGTTGCACAAAGACAGAGTAATGATAATTACCTTATGATTCTATGCGTACACTATTTGATCTTTTATTTTTATTTTTTAGCCTATTTTGACACATATAGGCCAATAATTGTCTGAAACAAATTTGTCTATACCATTTAACAAAAAGATAAACTTAAGATCAATTCAAACAAGCAATTTATGAAACTGACAACCCATGTTAATCACTGTCATTTTACTTTTAACTGCAGATCCTATTTCTAAATACAGCTGTGCAATGAAGTGTGGGATTTTGTTGTGATTTTATTATTGTTCACACTATATATGCAATATGGATGAGAGGCATAGGAAGATCAATTTCGTTCTGGATAGATTGTACCAAGAGCATCACAGGAAGACTACAAGTAGCCATGGTGTTCACCCATTCGTCTGAAAATCAGACCTTTGTCTTACCTCTTTGATACATGAAACACATCTTTATTTTGATCTTTTTATTTAAGAAGGGCCTCTACATATTGACTAACATGAGCATTTGGGCCCATCATATAAATATACTAGACTTAGCCATACATGCTAGTTTTCATCTGCAGTCCCTGGCAGGTTGATGGCTTATTAAAAATATACATGAGCACTGACGAGTAGTAAAATAATGATGTAACCACTACTTTGGATTATGACAGCATATTTTATTGTCCATTAACCTCTGTTTGTAGATATGGGGGAGAGAATAGTGTTGAAGTGTCCTTGAGCAAGACACTGAACTCCTAACTGCTCAAGCCCTGCGATGGAATGGCGACCTGTCCAGGTTGTTTCCCTGTCTTTCTCCCAGTGAAGGCTGGGATAGGCTCCAGCATGACTCCCTGACCCAACTTAGGATAAGCAGTGGACAATGGATGGATGGGAAAGAGTTGAGAGGTGATATTCCTTACTTCTGCGGGTATTGTGATTCAGGTATGTCCAGGTCATTTGTGTAGATCTGACGAGTTCTTGAAATGTGAATCTGCAAAGATAGTGTCATGAGGAATGAAATAAGAACCACAGTTTTTGATTTGTCAATAAAACAACTGGCTTCTATTCTTGGCACCTGAGAAGAGTGGAGACTACAGCGCACCATCTCTGGGAGACCTTTGGGACGTCAGTTGTTGACTGGCTGCATGCCTCGAGGTAAGATTCTCTTACTGAAGTCTTATGATAACCGTACCTGGCTTGTATGACAATAAACAGGCACAACTAGCATTTAGGCACAGAAGACCGGCAAGGAAGCAATCATATAATATACCAATACATGGAAACAATAGAAACGTTTTGGGGGGAAGGGTGAGGTTAGGGCGTACCCACTTTAAGAGGATGTAGTCTATGAAAACAAAGTTTTACATTGTAGTCAGCTCAACATTCTGATAATGACTAAGGAAAAATAGCAGTATTTCCTCACCACATGGACACTTGATATGACTCCTATAATGGTGTTGCAGGCAAGCAAGTCAATAATTAACTACTCCTGTGCTATACTGCAGCCCCCTGAGTTTAAAATGCCAAAAAGACATGCATGACTTAGGCGTATGACTCCTGCCTGTGCCCCTGAGCAAGGCAATAGGAAAAAACACATTTCATTGTATGTACAATGACAAAACAATAGGACCTTAACATATCAAGAGGTAAATGTGTTCAGATGGGGGTTAAAAGTATGTGTGTGTCAAATTTCCAAATCACTTATTTTGTTAGTGCCTGGACAATATCAAGAAGCGTGTTTTCTCCTACATTTTAGTCAAAAATCAGACCAGTCCTGAAATTTTTTATCCTAAACCTGAACACAAGATGGCAGTATGGCATTGATGTAAAATTTCCTGGCCTCAGTCTGAAGAAAAGCATGTCAAATTGACAATTTACATAATATCGTGTCTGATTGAGTCTACCCCTATAGTCGGAAAAGAATAGAATGAAATATAGCAACATAGAGTGATTTTTTTTGGTTAATTGTTTATAAGGATGGAAGAATCGGCATGCTTTGATTTGAGACCGTGATGGTTATTATTCTGCGAGTAGAAACAGATTGGAAAGTGTTGTTGATGGCTTTGGTGGCTGAAAGTTGTTGAACTCCTGTAGATTTTTATAAGAGGGGAAATTAAATAAAGAAGACAATATAAAAACTAATTTCACATTGAGGATTATTCATTTTGATATGGCTTCACGTCATGGACCGTGGAACCGGTAGAGCTGGCAATGTCAGGTCCATGGGTAGCCACATGTATCATATACTGCTTCCTTGTGTTCCCCCTCCCAGGCTATCGGAAAGCAGTGAATTCCATTATCTAAAATGTATTGGCTATTTTTGTCATGTGATGTGAATTTAATTTTCACATGCCAACGCTGCTCCCTTCAGACAGTTGATGTTAAACTACCACTTCATTTTTCGCTTATCCAGTTAGATTTTACTGAATAATGAAACATGGAAAAACAAACAACAATAACATGTTTATGTTTTCTTTTTCAGGGCAATGCCAGTGAAATGCAGGGATTGCCAGAGACTTCATCCAGCACAACAGACGAAGACAGTTCTTCATCAGTGTTTAAAGAGCAGTGGTGAGTTTGATGTTTCCTTATAAAGTCTACACAATAGGAAGTATTCTTTGTGTCTTAATACTGTGTTTGCTGTAATGTTTTAGTGATTGTAAAAGTGGCTCTGGCAGTCAAGTTTGTTCAAAGTTGGAAAGTTAGTGTGGTGGGGGTGGGGGTGATTGGCCTGACCAATATGAAATGCGTTCCACAGCCCATGCTTCATGTTAAAGTTTGGTTTAGTCCCCCCCCCAAAAAAAAGAAAAAAAAGAAACAGGCTCATGGAGTCTCTACAAATGTAACCACAGTTTTTCCTATTGTTTTAGGGGTAGGGGAATAACAGAACTAACAAATCACAAAATTTGGAGACGTATAAATGATAGGTTGGTGCAAAGTTGTTAACCGTTGGCTCACAATGAGGGGATTCTAGGTTTAGATTACATCTATGTAAAAATAAAGGTATTTTTATTGTGTTATACTGACCTCAGTTTTGACATGAGCCCCATAAAGATGATCAGATACAGGACTAAACATTGTAGAGTCAAAGTATTATCTTAATCATTTTATTATCACATTAATAACCTGCATGGAAACCTGCTTTGGTATTTGCACAAGTTACTGTCATGTAGGTACTCTGGAGTACCACACATATATTGGACTTTGGTTTGGTTGATTGGACAGTCTTGTTTGACTTGTGATGGATTGGCCCTCCGAATAATGGATGCTTAGATAGGCTTCAGCCTCCCATGACCCTGAGTTGGATTAAGTGCCTATAAACGCTTGATGGTTAGGAAGAAATACATACACCATCTTGACTGACCTACATGCCCTTTCCTTCTTACTGCTTTAAATTGGTCCAATATAAAATAAACAATTTGTCATATAGCTTAGTCATGAACTGTCAGTTTTTGTTGGCTAGCTACAGTGTAAGGTAACTACTACAGTTTGACTCGTGAGTTTTAACAAAGAATTGTATGGGAAAATGATCAATATTTTTAGCTTTTACATCTAAATGGAAACTACTAGGGCCTTGCACTTTTCTTTTAAATTATAAGGATGGTATACCCCATGCGGCAGGGTAGACTCCACAAGGCTTAACACATGCACATGTATGCATTTGTTTTCATACAACTACCAGCTCTTTCAATATTTATTATTCGTCATTGAATTCAATTTCAGAGGAAATTCCTATTGGCACTTTTAGACCAGCAACAACATCAATTATGTATAAATAATTAGGGCGGCATGGCTCAGTGGGTAGAGCGGTCGCCTGGCAATCGGAAGGTTGCAGGTTCGATTCCCGGTGCTGCATACAGCATGTCGAGGTGTCCTTGAGCAAGACACTTAAGCCCTAAATGCTCCCCGAGCGCCATATGCTGGCAGCTCACTGCTCCTATACAATAGGTTGGGTCAAAAATGCAGAGAACAAATTTCCCCTTGCGGGACTGATAAGGGAATCATTCTAGTTATTCATTTTTTACATGCCACCAAGAGAATCTGCGTTAATTCTGTCACTTCTGCTTTCCAAAAACCAACATGACCCAAGTAAAGGGTAACAAAAGACAAATGTGTTTGAGTATGGAATACAGAGTCCAAAATTGACTGAACCTCCTCCCAAAAGCTGTTCAACTTGGGGCAATCCCAGAAAACATTGGCTGTCTTAGAGCCACACTGTCTCCAACAGGCTAAGTTAGTAGCTTTGTATTTTTCCTGGTATGGTGTCTTAAAGTATCTAATGATATTTTTCCAGCAATGTTCTCTCCAGTCCATGGAACTGGTTGATGTACCAGAGGAAATCCCGTAAAGGGAAATCTAAATTTCCCCTTGCGGGACTGATAAGGGAATCCATTCTTTTTTTTAAAGTTCCATATCTCCTCCCAGGCCTCCTCGGTTATTTCAATCCCTGCCCCCCTTTCCCAATTATTTTTTACATACATAGTATTGCTAGTAGGGGCGGCATGGCTCAGTGGGTAGAGCCGTCGCCTAGCGATCAGAAGGTTGAAGGTTTGATCCCCGGTCCTGCAGAGAAGCGTATCGAGGTGTCCTTGAGCAAGACACTGTTCCCCTAACTGCTCTGCCCTGTGATAGACTGGCGAACTATACAGGGTGTACCCCGCCTCTAGCCCAATGAGAACGGAGATAGGCTCCAGTTCCCCCGCGACCCGATTTCGGATAAGCGGTTGACAATGGATGGATGGATGGATGGATGGATGGATAGTATTGTTATTCTTTATCAGAGATAGAACAGAGTACCACTTGGATATTGATTTGGTAGGGATGTATGACAAGGCAGACTTTAAAATAGAAAAAAAATCAAGTTCAACATTTGAAAAGCCAGTCAATTTACATTCATGTTCAGTGTATGATCGGATCTGAAGATACCTGTGGAAATCTACCCGCTCCAAGCCACGTCTTTCCTGTAGTGATGTAAAGCATGCTACAGAGTGATTATCCAGAAATGAAATATAGGATGTATGACCCTTTGTTATCCATGCTTTAAACCTCCTGTCTGCCCTATTAGGGGTAAATGTGGTATCATAAGCAAACCACCTAAACATTTTAAGCATCTGGCTTGTTTCAGATGTTCTTATCACCTGCTGCCATACTTCTAGGGTGTAGTTTAGCCACTGGTTCCCTATGTTTTTTATATAAGACATCAGACCATTATCTACTATAATTGCTTGAATGGGGGTCGGCTTTATTCGACCCTATTCAATCTCCTTCCATTTCACCACATATATATCATTACACCCAAGCAACAAAGGAGTTATTTGAGCGGTAGTAATGCCTCAGACATGGGAGAGCCAGCCCCCCCTTTTCCTTAGCCAACTGTAAGGTGGCAAACCGTATCCTCGGTTTCTTGCCTTGACAGATAAACCAAGAGATCCACTTGCCTCATTCTCTGAATATGCTCACAGGGACCTATATAGGTAAATTCCTAAAGTGGTAGAGTAATCTTGGTAGGATATTAATTTTAACTGCACTTATTCTCGAACTCGAGCTTAGAAATGGAATCAAGTTCCATCTATGCCTTGATCTTCATCGGTATTGGCTCATAATTGGCTTGAAACTCCCTTGTTGGATCAATTCCTAAATATTTTATTCCCTCAGCTGACAAGTTCAAATTAAATTTATCCTGTTAGCTTGTGGATGGTGTAAAGTGAGTCATCACCTGAGTTTTAGAAATATTTACTTTATATCCCGATAAATTCTCAAAAGCAGCTAGTGTTGTCAATTCTAGAAATGACCTCTCAGGACTGCTAAGGACCATCAGCACATCATCAGCAAACATTGCGACCTTATGGTCAACCCCTGCAAGTGCAGTACCTTTAATATTATGGTTTTGCCTTATTAGTTGACCTAGGAATTCTATAAATAAATAAAAAAGGAGTGGGGAAATGGCGCAGCCCTGACGACAGCCCCGTTTCAAGATAAAAGTATCCGAGAGGTCCCCGTTGACCTTAATCCTGGCTGTGGGTTTATCTAGCGATTGAACCATTCTGATAAAGTTCCCATGGAACCCAAACTTCCCGAGCACCTTATAAAGGAACGCCCATCTGACTGAATCGAAAGCTTTCTCTGCATCCAAACTCACAATTATGGATTCAGTTTTAGTTTTTTGAATGTGTTCTAAGATATGTAATATTCTCCTTATATTATCAGTGGTCTGTCTGTGGCGGATAAACCCTGTCTGGTCTAAATTAATAAGATCTGGCAGAAGCCTCTCTAATCTGTGGGCAAAAATGGAAGTGAACAGTTTATAATCATGGTTGAGTACACTTATTGGCCGATAGTTGCTAAATTCCAGCCTATCTTTCCCCTCCTTTGGAATAATGGATATAATGGCCTCCCTCCAAGAGGGGGGGATTTCTCCCTTTTCTATGACCCAGTTGAATGTCTTATGCAAAAGTGGTTTTAATTCTGATCTCAAACTGCGGTACGTACCACTGTGTATTATATCCATCTGCCCCTGCCGCATTCCCAGTCTTTAATCTAGTGATGGCCTCGTCTATCTCCTCTACTGAAATTGGTGCTACTAGGCTCTCGTTCTGTATCTCTGAAAGTGTGGGTAATTCCAGAGAACTGAGAAAAGAATCAATATCGCACTCCTCAGACGCTATTGGCTGGGAGTATAGTTCCCTGTAATAGGTCTCAAAACATTCTTGGATTCTATCAGCCTTGGTTTCCAGTTCCTTAGTTTTAGATTTCTTATTTTATAAATTTCACTTTCCTCCTGCTGTTTGCGTAGTTTATATGCAAGGTATTTAGCCGATTTCCCACCCGTCTCATAGTACTTCTGTTTTAAGAAGACCTACTTCTTCTGGGCCTC
>OMLC01081518.1:0-25647 GCA_900302585.1 Regalecus glesne
GGGGGGGGGGGACGACAGACAAATACCACCGCCCGACTGGCTGACGTGACCGACTGGCATTGTGGATGGATGTGGCATCAGCAGGGCAGGATGCTTACTTTTGTCTCTGCTGCTCAAAGTGTAATCTCCAAAATGAATCCGACACTGGAAACTGTTCTGTCGTCCTGCTGGGTGTCTAGAACACAACCGTCACTGTTGTACACGAGCCTCTAAGAGCATCGGAACGTGTGACAAGCTCCGGTTCAGTTGTGTAATTAGAATGAGAGGTCTGTTTTATGTGCCGTGATTGGTCCCCATGCTGTGGGGTGGGGGGTGGACACGAACTAGGATGGAGCTATTAGTTTTGGGTAGGTTGCAGATTCTGATCCTGTGTACTTTGGTAGCAGGAGTGACTCTTTCATTTGTATTGAATGAAAATGTTCCTTCGGTACATTTGTCAGTTTCCTGTCACTTAAGCAGTACAGTCTTGAATTGGCATGGCAACGAGAGAGAGAGAGAATGGTGAACGGTCTTCTAATATGGTACTTTTCTAGCCTAGTGACCATTCAAAGTGCCCTACATTGTATGCCTCACATCACCAAGCTCGGGGGATTAAGGGCAGAGGCTCTACTCCTGACACCCCATGGTCAGATCAAACCTGTGGCATCCGACATGGAGGTGTGTGCTCTACCACCGAGTCACCACAGCCCTGGAGGAAAAACTCAAGTTTTCTACCTTTGGCACTACTAGTTAGTTGACAGGCATGGGTGCAAGTCAGTGACTGCTGGGATGGGATCCAGCAGTCTACCTGTGGTTGTATCAGGAAGGACATCCCACATAAAGACCATAGCATATCGGTACCGGTGGAAACGCTAACATTTGCTGTGGCAACCCCTGAGAAAGGGGGAACAAGCTGAAAGAAGCAGCACTGCAACTGCAATCAACGTTATTTTCAAGTAATAACCTTTTGACAACAAACAGGATCCAGTTTCAACAAGGTTTTGGTATGTTTTCCTTTTTTAATAAATTAACGTTCATTCAAAATACAGTGCCAAAGGAATATGATGCAGCCAAACATGCTAGTAAGGTTTATCATGAAGCACCTGTGCTCATGTATTTTTAAGGTAGAAGGAAGATTCTTCCCCATCCCTGACCCGCCATCTCCACTACTGATAGTGGTTGCTGGGACGATTTCCATCGCAACAGCCCTGGGCCCGCCCTCTCTACACAGACCCAATCAGCAGCAAGATTCCTCACTATTCACTCACAACTGTAATTAAATCTGATTGGAAAAAAAACATATCTACACACAATCCCACTACAGTAATGTCTGATATTAAATAAAAAAGACAGTAATACAAAATAGACCTGGTTATCCCCCCCCACACACACGCAAACAGTTGTCTTCAGAACATATGAAAAATATATATTTATATTTATATATACTTCAGCAGCTTGGAAATAAAAAAAAACAACGCATGAGCCTAGAACCTTGCGGTGGAGAGTGGAGTTGTGTTGTGTAATGTAGTAAAGACCCGTGTTGAAAGTTAAAAAAAACCAACAAAGAAGAAAAAGAAAGCACATGTCATGATGGTAACAAGATGGACTGAGTGAGACCTGTAAACTGCCAGCTGTGTGGAAGACCTGTGTGCCAAGAGACCAACAGATGGGGTTGAATGGAGGGGGCTAGTTGAGTAGAGGAGTTGGTAAGAGAGGGGTAAAGGAAGGAGGAGCAGCCAGGCAACTGGACCTGCAGTTACCTCCTGACAACCACTGCTTCCTCAAAATGTCCAAGTGAAGTTGCCCACAGGGCTCCAGAACGAGATCCATCTGGTTTCTAACAGCAGAGAGCAAGAGAAAAAGAGAAAGAGACCTTGAGAGAACAACAAAGGAGGCTGGGGTGAAGGGGAGGGGCAGGCCAGGCCAGGCCAGGCCAGGCCAGGGCAGGGACAATTGGGGGATTTTGGTACAGTTGCCGTTGTCATTCCATGGAGGTTTATCTGTAAGTGCATCATCATTCTCATCACAAAAAAGAATCAGTTGAAGTTTTAGATTATCACATTGTAGAAACAGTATAACAGACTTGTAATAATATTTAACAGATGTCACAACTGACAAAAAAACCCAACAAAACAAAATGGTTTTAGATTACTAGTAATTTCTGGGGGACATATTTTGCTCCAGGGTTTTCAGACTGCGCCGCTTAAATTGGGGGGCGATTGGAGGCTCCAACATCCTCAGAGCCCTCTGACACAGAAACATCAAACCCATTGAGTTCTCAAGTTTTGTCCCACTCCCCCTTCCATGTCCAGCCCCCCCTCGTAAACCTGGACTCCAGTAACCGAGGTCCTGAGGAGGGAGGGGTTTAGAGCTATACGTGGGGGAGAGACACCATCTCCCCGTCCACCTCAAACTCCTCCGCCCCATCGGGAGAGAAGAGGTATGTTGGGGGTTTCCATGGTGATTCCTCCAGACAGGAGGGGTAGAGTTTACCTACGACACAGCGGAAGTCCTTGCCAAGGTCCCAGAGAACACGTTCTGATACGGGCTGCCGGAGGTACCAGCGGTCCAGTTCCACATCGTACTGATAGATGGCGTACTTGGCCCGCTCGTTCATATGGGTTTCTCTCATGAATATACACAGCGAGTTGAGTAGCACCACGGCACGTACACACGGGTCCGAGTAGCGCTTGGCGGGGATGTTGGCAGCCAGGCGCCACTCGTTTTTGTTCACGTCATAGATCTCCACGGTAACAGAGGAGCCGTCAATGGTGCTGGTGGGCAGGCGGATTCCAGAGTTGCTGACCACATGGAGACCTCCAATGTAGAAGATGAGGTCACCAAAGGCAGCTGCAGAAGCAAAGCAGCGGCTGGTCTTGCGCATGGCCATCTCCACCCAGGTGTCTGCGCGGGGGAAATAGCAATACATCAGGTCGTGGGTCATCACATAAATGCAATCATGTGCTGCAACCGAGACGCTCCAGTTCCAGGCAAATGGTAGTGGGCTCATCATGGTCCACTCATCTTTCTCGCAGTCGTAGCGCTCCACCGTGCGCTTGTTCAGCTCGCCCACGACGTTGTCCCCCCCAATTGCATAGATGTATCCGTCGCAGTAGACCAGTGAGGGCTTTATTCGGGCACACAGCATGGGGGTCTTGGGCACCCAGGCGTTCTGCTGGGCATCAAACCAGAAGAAGCTGTCCACTGAGCGGAAGACCGCCTGGAGCTTGCCACTCTTGCCATGGTTGGCGATGGAGTTCTTAAGTGGGATCTGGCCACCAGCGATGAACACATCGTTGTCAGGGGTAACCAGGGTTCCCACTTTCTGCAGGTCGCCTGGCGGGTTGCTCAACTTGTACACCTTCTCAGCCTGTGGACTGTAACACACCACCGTGTGCCCCAAGCCAGAGACCACATGGCCTCCATCACCCTGTGTCTCTGATGTGGCCTCCATAAAGATCAGCATCTCCTCTTTGGTCATGCCTAGCCGCGGCTTGAAGAACTTGGGCATGGACTTGTAGAGACCCTGTACCACCACTGACTTGTCATTGGGCGGCAGGCCCTGGAACCAAGCACGCTGCGTGACCTCCGAAAGTGCATCAATGCGGATTTGGCTGAGCACAGAGGACAGATGTTGCGAGCGCGCCTCCATGTTGTACTCCAGCCACAGCATGGCCGCCTCACGCACCGTCTCCTCCTTCTCCACGTTGAGGTTGTCACTACTGAGAACATCAATGAGCAGCTCATGGGAGAGCTGCAGGAAGGCCTCCTGCCGGTACACCACGGGGAACTTGTGCTCCACCATGCGCTTGGCACACTGTTTCAGCTCAGTGCAGCTGAACAGGTCACCAATGCTCAGCATCCGCACGCAGTTCTCTGCGTTGATCTTCTTCACGAGGTAGTCCCTGCACTGGAGCAGGACATCCTCCACCTACAACCAACAGCAGAGAGAGAACAATGTGGTGAGGCGTCTTGCAATCAATAGATATTTCCATCTATGGCTGCAGCTGGGAAACCCTAGCTCATCTGACATATTCCTGCAACACACAACAGTAAACCAGTAAACCAGTTATCAGTTTCTGTGTTGTACAGCTCCGTGTTGTACTCCTGCAGCCCGGAGAAGAGGCTGGCGTGCGAGTGGGCTACACAAATGAAATAAACTCGACTTAAGAGACGCAGAGCTCACATCTTGAATGAGGGGTCACTCGATTTTCACTGCTATTCAATAATAAAGAACACCGTCATGAACAATTCATCTACTGAGTAGCCTGGACCCAGATGCTGTTAGGCCGACGTACACAGGGTTACCAACTCTCACACATTTGGCGTCAGTCCCGTGTCTTCAGGCTGTCTCACGTTCTCACGACGCCAAGCCTCACACCAAAACACTGGGACAGCAACGGAGAGGAAAATGCCCGTTATTGCATATTTTACCAGGTTGGGCAGGGCGTGTTGGCTTTGGTGAGGAGTTGCGCGGGTGGTGCAGGTATTGAAAAACCATGACCCGTGATCATCACTACTGGTCAAGGCGTTAAGGTCAAGTGTATGTGAGAGTTGATTGGCAGTCCGGGGAACAGGATGTTTTGTACAGACCTGTAGGAAGCAGGCCGTCTCATAAAGGGGCTCCACCGTGCTGTCGCTAATTGCCAGGTTCCCCGTGTAGGCATAGGTGATGATGATCTGCAGCGTGGCCGGGTCCACGTTACGCAGGTGGACATGAGTCTGTTTGCTCTCGCTGAGGCCGCTCATAAACATAGCCCTGCAGGGAGAGGGGGCAAGCAGGAGATCAAGCAGGACATCAATTATCAAGCAGAAGGGATGAATTATACAAAAGGCAGCATCCTGCATGGCACATTCATTCTCACATGCATGTCAATCAAACCTGCAGAAAAATGCTATTGAACAGAACTGTTGCGTTTGCCACATGACAGAAGCCAATGGAATTTGTTCTCTGCAGTAAACCCATCCTTTTGTATAGGAGCAGTGAGTGGATCTGCCACATGGCACTTAGGGAGCCATTAGAGGTTCAGTCTTGCTCAAGTACACCCAAGCATGTTTTCTGCATGGGCCAGGGATCGAACCGGCCAATCTCCCATTACTAGACAACTGTCCCACCTCTTGAGCTATGCCACCTCTATAAGTAGCTGATTATCAGCCACTCTGACCTTCAACATGGCCCATCAGGACAGGAAGTGTATCTATGGAAACCACAAGTCTGCAGCTTTGGCCTAACGCTAACTCTCCTGGTGAAGTGAAGGAATGATTCATGCTGTGTATCGTCACATCAACAGCTCTGAGCAGCACAATGGAGGTGCAACAAGGCACAGTAATGGAGCATCTTGTACTGTTGACCGATATAAATTAACGTTGTGTTGTCCACAGTTACCTTCTATTGTCTGTCCCTACAAAGACTGAAACTTGTCTGTGCATACAGACAGAATACAAAATAAAATATAAGTATGCAGGGAAATATGCCCCATGTTGACCAGATAGGCCTTCATGACATATTCACAATGTTGATCAGCATCCATGTAGGTGCTTCTACTCAGCAGTAGACTGAAGTAAAGACATGATGGCTGCTGTACTGGGATATTACACTTAATGGCCAGAGCATAACAGTTAGCTTGCCTCTCAACTGCTGCCCAAAATAAACTGGAAATGGCCAATTTTCACTGTCAAAACGCATGACAATTATACCATACTGACACATCACCAACACGTGGATGACTTGTGATCAAACTCAGCCCAGAAACAGCTTTCGTTTGTACAAACATGACCGTTGCAGCTGAGGAACAGCCATTGTGTTTGTCACTTGTGGGCTGATGAGAGTGTGATGACCATTTGCTGTTCTCATTGACTCATTAATGAGACAAGATAAAACTTCATTGTTCGGAGTCTTAGTCATCAGGCTAAACATTCCCTGTTAAGACAGGGTTTGATGAATAAGAACCCATGACACCACACCTGATGGGCTGACCACTGACATGCAACACCGTGGATGAGCTGGTGTCACCGTCAAGACCCGTAATGGTACAAGCCACTATCAGGTTACCAAGTTATTCAGGATTGATTACACTCTTATGAGAAATGCTCCCAATAGTTTCCCATCTTCAACATTCATTTTGCCAAATGATGGCCGAGCAGGATCGTTTTACATGTCACCATGTTGTAGGGTGGACATGGACTTAGATGGAGCTTGGGGAATTAGGACTGGATGCCCAGCCTGATGCTCCACAGTAGGTTTGAACCCATAGCCTCTGGTTTGTCAGTTCCTGAAGCATGCAGTGTACCACAGAGCTACTGTGGCCCCTGGCTGAGCAGTCAGAATACCTGATCAACAAGGCTCAAGATTCCAGTCGTGGTGAAAGGTGGTAATACTAGTAACCATCTACTTTCTAGTGATGCATCACTGTGAAAACTGTGTAGCATGTAGGATAATGTGGGGGGCTAACCAGATAAGGCCATGACATGTGGGCTCAGGCCTGATCTCAATTGGGCTCAAATCTTGCTCAGGATTTTTGCTGCCCCCCCCCCACACACACACACACTCTACAATGTTTCTGTATCGCCACTATGTCAAGAAAAGCTTAGAGTGCCTCTATTTGTTTTAAAGTACCACCTTAACAGGTCTAATAGGTACGGATCCTGCTAGAGACTGACTTAACTTTTCTGTGTAAGTAGCGTGCAACCTTGTCCTGCAGCGGTAATGTATCCCCTAAAAAACACCGTCCTGAGTGGAGGCATGTATAGGGGATTTGATAGGTATGTGTACAGCTCACAGCAGGGGCTAGGTCCTGCCAGGGCCTCGTTACGCAAGGCTGCAAGCAGACCCCAATGTGTCCCAGAGTTACATGGCAGGCTTTTACTGAAACACGTCTTACACCCCCCCCCCACACCCACACACAGACAGAGTGGGAAACTCTAACTGCAAGACAAGTTCATGGAATTTGTAGAGAAGACTGAGAAGGGGTGGCTGTGAATAAGCTCATTTAAATTGTTGGGGCCTTTTCTTGAAAAGTGCAAGTCACAGACGGAAGAGACTGCACAAGCGCCTGTCGCGTACAGATGGATCCTTCCCAGAGCCGGGCTGCTGGTCCGTATCCTCACTGCAGAATGCGCAAACACACGCACGCGCAATTATTATGCAATGTTGTGGCCAACTGAAGCCCCCATGAGGCCCTTTTGGGAGAGTTCTGTGTGACTATAGGTTAGGGATTGCTTCATTTGCTGTGCGTGGGAAATATCAGGGGCAGAATAACGAGTGCAGTGTAGAATCAGGGAAACGGCTTCCATGGAAACAACAACCTCTCTCTTCTGCTCCTTTATTGTAGGCAAGGCTCCCTCTAAGACAGGGTTTATTATTCAGTGTAGGTGACCATTACGACCGTGCTACATAATGACAGTGTGCCTGATGTACACAGTCAGCCAACACGACATGGTAAATTATCCATTGTTACTGTAAAGTACATCCTTCACAATCCTGAAAACTATATTTTAACCCATAAGCCCAACAGTATTCTATGAGTGACCGTGGGTAGAAATGGGCTGGATTGTCTCAAGTGCTGCTAGCTTAGTCATGATCCACAAAAACAACAATGGGAAGAGTGTTTCCACCTCCGCTGCTGCGGAGCTTCGCTTGCTAACGATCACCTAAAATACTGACCAATGATAACACTGGCTCACCTGAAATAAGAGCTACATGTGGCCAGGACCATCTTGTGACAGGGAAACTCCATTTCCTCCACCAGCAGCACCACGTCAGTCAATAACTTCTGCTCGTAGAAGAACTTGAGCTGCTCCAGCAGGGAGACAGCGTAGTCCGTGTTGACCGGCCTGCGCTCACCGAGATCCGACATGGTCGCATCCCATGAATCGCGCCCCAGTTTTGAAATGTTCCCACAGCCGGCAGAACCGGGCTACAACCAACCAGGGGAATTCTTCTGGATTTTATAGGGAGATGAAATTAAAATGGGGGTGAGAGGAGATAACAGCTCCTCAACACCTCCACGGGGACGAGTGGAGGTGTTCTCTCCTATGTTTAAAAAAAGAAAAAAAAAACTCAGCAGAGAGGGGAATCAGAAGTAGGATGTATTATATGGTGGGGTGGGGTCTCTTTCTTCTCTCCCTTCAGTCCACTAAGAGAGGTTGTTGGAAGGTTGTGTCATTGAACTATGCAGTCAAAGCATCCAAGGGCGGCGGTCAGTTGCTGCTGAGGTCTGCTGAGATTCTCCCTTATGGCTTTAGGGAGTCGGTCGTCAGATGAGGTGATACAGTGAGGCACAGGGGAGTGGAGGTAGAGAGCAAGGCCAGACCAATGGCTGCTAACATCAGTGATGGCCTGAAAAAAAAAGAAGACATAATTAGTATAAAAAGCATGGATCCGGACAAAGTCATTCCTTGAACCCCAGGAAAGCAAAACAAGTCATCACCGTTTTAGCATTCAATAGCTCAGAGAGATCATTGTTAACTCAGTGTTCATCATCTCTTCCGCCGCTATTTGACGTCTGTGAAATTTTCCAATGGCTCCTGACAGGGAGCGCCACGTGAATACGCCATATAGCAGCAGCAGCTCAGAGACAGTCTGCAAAACAGACCATCTTCATCCCTCTGTCAGCTCTGCTCTCTGGGCTGTCAGATCAGAACACATTCTGAATCTCTTCTGCATGAGAAATGTGCGCCGTCAACAATCTGCTCTCCCCTGGCAGGTCATCTGCGCGCATGCATGCATTCACGCGCGCACCCACCTCCTCCCTCCCTCCATCCATCCCTCAATCCTGACGACTGCACTGACGGCCAGACCTTTGCTACGTCAACAACTTTGGAGGGTTAAAGAGGGTTGTCTGTCTGTGGATCTTGAGCACACACATGTCCGAGGAAGCCTCCAGTGAAATCTGTCGGCTGCCACCAGGCACAGGGCAAACCAGGGGAAAGTGCAGCATCTCGACCTGGACCACTCCCACGCTCTCTGATTGTGTTTTCCACTTTGCTGCTGCGACACTGTAATTTCCCCCCGTGGGACTACTAAAACATCTTATCTTATGCTAAAAGGAATTAAGGCTTTTTGGCAGACTTTCATGATACTGGGGCTATTAAGGCACGTTTACCACCCGTATACACATCGGCTTCAACCAATGAATCATGTGAGGGACACAAGTGTATATGAAGTTCACCTATCCTGACAAACATGGACCTCTCTCTTTATCTATAGTGATCCTTCTGTTTGCCATCATGCAAACATGTTCCATGGGGGTCTTCTTGATCGGTTCTTAGTCCGGCCCCTTGCCTGGGACCAATTAGCCATGGGACCCATGAGACCCTACCAGGAGCACAAAGCTCCAGGCGACACAGCTCCAAGGTTCATGGGGGACGCACAAACCTCTCCACCGGATAAGGTGGTGGTTTTCCGACCATCAGGACAATTTATCAGAACAGAATTTAAAAAGGGGGGGGGTGAATTCATAGTTCTAGGATATGACAGATATGATCGAATGTTAGCCGAGTCTTACACCACTGGACTGAAGGAAAGGCTAACAAACAACCTGGGGGAGCAAATTCTGCTGATGCAACTTACGACCACAAATATCAAATCTCTGCTGTTGGGTGGTTTACCTCAACAAGTCTGGCCTCTGATCCATTCGTACTTGCCCACTTTTAAGCCTCTTTGAACAACAATAACACGAATGGACAGCCGTTGAAGTCAGATGAGAAACTCTCCCGTCTGATGGTCCACGTTTGTCTTCGTAGCTAAAAGGAGCTAGCGTCGTTAGCGTGCCGAACCCAATGACATGAGCTGCTTCTGCAAGGTGTGATAAACTCACGTCCACGCCACACGAAAAGCGTCCACGATAGCCGGTCATTAATTGCCCGATTTTGGAAATCACCTTCGATATCAAAAGATAACACGGTTAGCCTGAATTTCACGAAGATTTAGGTGCAATGTCATGAATTTAGTGCGATCTTTGTTTAACGAGTTAGCATCGTTAGTCATTACACCACACATCCTCCGTCCTAGGCCCCGAAAACACCCACTTACTAGTCAGCAAGCAAGGTAGTAAACAGAAGGACAGGTACAGATAGAGATCTAGACTCAGCAGATCATTAATTAGAGCCATCTTCACGGTAACGTAACAGGAAACGAAGGGAAAGACATGATCATATAAATAGCAAATGCATCTAAGTGTTAAAGAAAACTAAAATAGGAGCAATTCTCTAAATAATGGTCTGTTCAAAAGGTATTTTGATGCATGATACAAGAAGGGAATAAAGAGAGAATATAAATGCGCAAGAGCCACCGATCTACATCAAAAAATACAGATGTGCATTGCTAGCATAATAAACACGCTAGGGTAAAATGCAGTTTTACCATTTCAAAATTCATAGTCGTGAGCATTTTGAGAAAGTCTGCGAACCAAACACTAACAAGTCAGATCGGTGGCAGCATCGTCTGGTTGAGAATACGACTTCCTAAAAGCAGGATAGCATTTCACGTTTTGGTTAACGACTCCTATTACACATAACTCACCCAAGCTCTCACTTTGTGACTAAATGTTTGCTGAGCAAAGCCAGTCAGACTTATAACTAGTCAGCAGCCATCCAAGCTACCATCCACTTTTTATCAACACTTGCCCCCAAAAACAAAAATGATTCAAAACCAGGGCAAAACAGCCAAGCGGGCCTGCTGCTGAACAACGTTTTAAGGTGCTAGGCGGCTCTGCGACTACCTCATATTCCCCCCGTTTTTCAAATTCAAACTCACATTTCAGATATATGCAGCCATTGTCAACCACTAACTGACCAAAAGGAAACAATCGGACGGATCACGGTTTGCTCTGAGATGCTAGATTACAGGCGTTTATTTGGGGTATTATCCGAAAATGCGATGACACTCAGCGTTCAGCCCCGATGCTCTCATCTGTTACGGGGGAAAAAACCTCATCTAACAGTTAGCTAAGTTAGCAACATTACAAATACAACCCCGCTAGTTGCGTACGAGTTGCAGATCAACGGCTTTTACATCTAATCGTGAAGAAGTTTAATCGGTTCTGTGATAAGAACGTAAAACTTTTAGTAAAACGAGGCAGAAGGCACGCCACGACAAAGCAGAAGCCGTCTACAGTTCTTGCGATTGGAACTAACTTGCTAACTGGCTAACAGCTAACCTGTATACTTAAGCTAGCGTCAGCCAGCTAGCTAGCAGTTAGCCGAGAACATCTTCCAAGTTAATCAAGGGAATTTAAGGCTCCTTACAGTGATCGTGGACGTTCTACAGAGGTTGATCAACCACGGATGTACTCCTGGTGACCAGAAAGCGTCCAGTAGACTCCCAGAAAGCCGAATTCACTCTCCAAGCAGTCAGCAAAACCACACACCGCACACAGAACAGCCGTACAGCGCATCGCAGGCGCCTGTGATCCAAGAGGCCAAATGAGGATACTGGGCATGCGCAAAACACCGCTCAAACTCTTCCTCTTGCCCTCCCTCCAACTGATTAACAATATATCATGTAATTTCATTTGATTTATATTACTCATGAAGAATAACTTCTAGAATACACACGTTTTGGACATCTCAGACGTCTTTTCTTGGGGCTGTGTATCGTGGATTTTTGTGCATGAACTGATGTCAGGAGAAAAAACTAGAGAAATGTGTATGTTGACTGGATTATACCCAATCTAATGGTGTGTTGGTGCTGTTTTCCAGTTTTGTCAACGTTTTGGATATTATGACGTAAAATATGTTATTTTTGAAAAAGTTTATTTTTTCTCCCTTGTCTATTTTGACGGTGGTCGGCATGTAGATGCAGTAGCGCCATCTACTGTTTCGGAGTAAAACTTCCACTAGGGCTGTAACAGCAAATTGTGCATGTGGAGAGCCGAGGTTTTTTTAATTCTTATTTTATCTTATCTATTTGGCACAAATTAAGTAATAAAAACACCAAATATAGAACCTCCTCTCGAGGAATTATAATCATAATACTACATCCAAATACTATGCCTGGCAATTTCCTCATCATAATGACCTCAAGAGGAGGACACAAGGAGAGAAAACTCAAATTAATGGTAATGGCGACACGTACAGACACAAACACACATGTATTGTACCAGTTTGTGGGGCCTTGTGACCATTAAACCAATAATATCCTCACGCTAGTTTTCTATCCTCACATTTCCTGTGTTTTATATATTTGGACTTATCTCACCCCAGTTGTCAGAAGTTTTTCCTTGACTTTCTTCACTATATGACCCCATGAACAACCCTAGTTATGATAAAACTGCATTCAACCCATCTTATTGTGTTGGGCAGTGAGCAGCCACAGCACCCAGAGGCCAACCAGTTCTTTCTCCCATTGCCTTGCTCAGGGGCACAGGCAGGAGTAATGCTTCCCCGCACTGTCATCCTGAGGCCATCAGTTTACTCTGATTACTCTATTTGGACCTTGTAAGATTAAGCCTTTTTTCTTTTCTTTCATATGACCGAAGCTACCACTATCCCAAGGGCATGCATTTTCATCTCTGTATATTTTGAGCAATGGGCCTCCGCATCAACTCTGGGTTTGTTCTCCGTTTAAGGGACAACGGTGCTTTCTGGCGGACATTTAGCTGTCTGACGGACGAGTGAGCGAACAAGGTCCTGTGGCATGATACAGTTTGGTTTCATTCGACATGTTGGATACCAACCACTAATAAAAACCAAGAAGAAGAGCAGGAGGAGGAGTTAGTTGCAGTAGTAGAAGAAGAGTATGTAGTGGTGGTAGCAGTAGAAGAAGAAACCCAGCGTGTGGGGGCCGAAGTGCACCTGTTCCTAATTTGAGTAAATTGCCGCGGGTACTCTTGGCGTCTGCTAGCTCCAACGTCCAGATTCAGACAGAGACGTGTGCGGATTATTTTATTCATTGATGAAGAGCCTGAATGCCACGATTCAAGAGTTCCCGCATCTCCCCTCTTCTAGTGTTTTAATTAGAAACGTCTCTGCGCACGTTTAAGAAAATGGATGGTAATTATTTCTTTACGAGCGTTTACAATGGCTTCTCCACCCTTCCTACTCCGTTTTGCTCTTTATCATTTTGCACCACGATCAGTCTTGGTTTAACGTTGGATGCGAAACGGTGTCCTTGGTAAGCCTAAATTGTTGATTCCTGCAGATGGAGGCAGGCCACCATATCCTTCTGGGAGCGGAGAGCATAGGCCTCAGCCTCAACACAGCAGACCCTTCTTCTATGTTCAGCCACCCTCACAGCCTTACTACCTGTACCAGCATTGGCAGATCCAACCCCCCTACAACCAGTACGGCTTGCCTGGAGGTACCGCAGTTTAAAACATCTGACTTTAACTGTGACATTAAATAGGCAGTAGTCTTTAAGTATATGTGGTTGTTACACGGACTGATTTGACAGATGCACCAATAGTAAAATGGTAAACGTATGTATCCACGTACCAAAGTTTGACTAACTTTTTGGTCTCATTGGGGCTGAAATTTAAGTTCGTTTGTCTCCCCTTCTGATAGAGAACAGAATGCAACATTAAACTAGTGATTTTCAAAGCGCTACAGCCAGTTGAGGTTTGCTAGCAGGTCCGGCGTCCCTTAAGAGTCCCAGGGCATAATTAATATTGGTAAATTCTTGGACGTAGGGTCACTGCCCCCGTTCATGTGGAGAAGGTTGTACGGGCTTAAGAAGAGTTGGCTTGAGAAAGTTAACAGTGTTTAGAACTTAACAGGTCAAGTTAAACCCATGGTGTCCACCAAAGGAGTGTGTGTAGCACAATATTTTCCGTCCTGATGTGGTAAAGTTGGTTGATATGGGATGTGTTCGATGTCCCATTTCTTTAACTTCAGGAACTCCTATAGGCATTGATCTGCGTAGTAATTCTTGACCACTTTTATTTAATATCATGAAAACATGGGAGATCTTCTCACACTCCATCCGGGTCTGGTTGATTATTATTTATCATCTTAGTTGGTTATTATTATGCATTGTTCAAGTTGGGGAGGCCCTAGTGATTTTATGTTCTCTGAAGTGAGGCTGACTATCTTGCAGGTTGAAAACCCCCATGTTAAACCAATATTTAACTGGTTGTCTAACATTGGATTCTAGCTTGCTCGGATCAATCTGGCCATGAGGGATACCAGCAGCAGGTTAATGATAATTGACACTTACGGTTTGGATAAGACAGGAAAAAAAGTAAATCGACTCGTGCTCATATACTGAAGCTACAGATAGTTGCACCAGCTAAGCTACAAAAGGGAATCAATTGAGATGCATGATAAGAAATCTATCTTGAAATGAAAATGCAAAATGTCTTTTTCTTACATCCCATATTTACGTTTTTAACTGTTTTAGGAATCCACAAAAAGCCTTAAGGTTTCTCTTTTCCTCACAAATCAAATCATTATTTTTTTGTTATCCAAAACTTGTGGGTGGACAACTAACAAAATGTCCAATGAGTGAATGGGAGTGATATTGAGGGAGGACAAGGGGAAGGGCCACAGTAGCTCATTGGTAGAGTGCACACTTCTGGAACTGATGAGCCGGACGCTGCGTGGTGTCAGGAAGGGTATCCAGCCTTGATCCCCCCCAAGCTCCATCTGAGTCTGTGTTCATACCCACAACGTGGAGACTACGTTTTACACATAAAAATGGCCCTCTCATTGAGGGAAGATAAGAGCTCTTGAACCACCAAATTGAAAGTAGCCAATGGCACATTGATCTCTATATTCTGAACAATTTATTTTTGCTATCTGCAGCCAGTTAAATCAAACTCCCACCATCACATAATCCCAGCTAGCTTCTCCCTTTTCATTTTGATGGATGAAAATGGTAAAATGGTGAAAGTTTGTGACACTCTAAATTTTGTTTCATTTTACATTTTTGGGATAGATGTATTGAGTGGTTTCTCACATCAACCTGTGTATCTGTCTGTCCTGTATAGGTTATAATTTTGGACGTCCATGTGTGCAACCGTACCCCTACATGCAGTATCCTGCATTTGTTGTTCCTCAAGCCCCAATCCATCCTCTGGATTACAGACGCATGTTTGAGCCCCGCTTCCAGTCTCCCCCGTGGAACGATGCTGTTCGCCATCAGTATCCTCCCCAGGCCCAGGTTCACCGAGAGACTGCTTGTTCTGAGGCTCAAACTGACCCCAGCGATACTATAACGAAACTCATGGAATGCTTGGATAAATTCAAGGCCAATGAGCTGGGCGGTGAGCGTGAGCTCGACTCGGGTGTCGCTTCACAAACCTCTGGGCTGTTTTCAATGCAGGATGAAAAGAAAAATGAAGCGCAGGGGACTGTTCATGGTTTGTCCAGTGTTGCCACGGAGGTAAGGGGTATGCAGCCTCGAACTTTGACCTTCAGCAACTCTGCAACAGCAGGTTATGACGGTGGCTCAAACCAAAGAAGCTTGGCGGACCTGAGGCCTCAGGTGTGCTGGACGATGGGCTTTGATGAGGAGTTGCCTATTGATAGTTCATCTGTTCATGAAGAAAGCGCCATCCAGCCGGCAGTAGGTGGCTCACATTTTCTACCCCAGTGCCTCCCTGAAAAGTTATGTAAAGGTAAAATCCAATCAGAAACCCCTGCTGTCAATATTGTAGCACTCCAATCGGATGGGATGCGGATGAGTCCAAATACCCCCAAATGCAACACTGAGGAGGTGAAGCAGAACGTTGGAGCTTTTTCACCACAGCTGACATGCTCATCAGTGTCTTACCCCTCCACAAACCAGCAAGTCCCCACAGACAAAAAAAATGGAGACTTCTTAAAGGCCGAATACCTGGAAGGGGCTGAGGCCGACCTGAGCTTCCAGATCCTCAAAATGCCCTTGCAGAAAAGTCCTACAGCTGGTGCCCTGCTGAAGGATGTTGCTCCACTTTCTGGGGAGGTGGATACCACTCTCACGTCCACCCACCTCCTCTCCTCATCCTCCCCAGTACACCCTTACTGTTACAGCTACTTATCCAAATCCACAGCACACGAGCGCATGAGCGTCCTTAGTCCATCATTGGATGAGCTCTCCTCCAGAGATGAGATGTTCTCCACTGACCTGGAGGACTTGGATCTCTTCCCCAAGCATGTTTATGGAACTAGGAGGTCCTCCAAGGTTGTTGGCAGGTCCCCTCCATCCACCAAAGGGGTCAGGGAACTATGTGTCTCTTCTTCGAAGAGGTTCACATGTGCTTGTTGTGGGAAAACCCTGTTGAAGGCGTCCAGAAGGAACCAAATTCAGAGCTCCAACTCGTACAGCGCAGAGATCGGGGATTCAGATGAGGACTGCAGGTACAGAAGAAGTCATGAGCAGCATTTGAGACTGGCCGGGAAAAGGCACCCTGCTTCTAGAAAGCCCCAGACTCCCCTACCGAGACCTGCTTTCAAACAGTCTTGCAAGAGAGGCCAGCTCATAGACCCCTCCAGTACCCAGGACCCAGAGGAGGTACTCGACCTTGGGGAGGAGGACATGGCTGATGGCGAGATGGATGCGATGACTGGTAGTGATCTACAGTGCAGAACGTGCCAGGGTAAGTAAGTCGGTTTTCACTGTCATTCTCCTCTTCAAGCTTGACATGCAGCTCTGGCTTGCCATCAGGAGTTTAATGCAGTTTAATGGAGGAGGATTCCTCAATTCCTCATTGAGTGAGAAAACACTTCACAGTTCAGGCAGAGCTACCATGATGCTCCAGCAGTACATCACATAGGATTCAAGTGGTCATTTCAAACATTCAGCTTTTCATGGTTAGGTGTTTCCTACTTTTACTTCTTAGAACACAGTCTGCAAGACACTAAAGTTGCACAGAAAACACAGAGCAGAGAAAACACCAAGAATTTTGCAGTAAAATTATTGAATTTTAGAGTATAGGATAGTTTCATTTGCCACATGACCAAGGCAGGTGGAATTTGCTCTCTGCATTTAACCCATGCTGTTGTGTAAGGGCCACGGTAGAGTGTCCTTCAAGAACTGAGGAGCCAGACGCTGCAGGTTTGAACCCACTACAGGTTGCCAGGAAGGGCATCTTGCCTTTAATTCCCCCAAGCGCCATCTTAAGTCGGTGTCCACCCCCACAACATGGGGACTAATCATGATGTGTAAAAACACACTTCTCATCTGGGGAGGGGGAGCTGTGGCTTGTTTTAGTCCCCCCCCCACTCGGCAGTCCCTGCTGACAGTGGTTGGTTAACGCTTCTTTAGAATAGATGTTATGAAGGCCATCTACAGAGGATGCTCATGTTGCATTGGATGTAATGCAGTGTGATGTGAAGTGTTGCATTAAACGTGACGCGGTGTGATCACATGGCATTATAGTCAATACTACATGATCATGTTGCCTTATTTAATGAGAGGTCCGTTTTATGTACCTCCATCAGTCCCCACGTCATGGACTTGGATGGAGCTTGGGCGGTTGAGGGTGGATGCTCTCAAGTTTCTTAAGTGATGTTGGATGTGTGAAGTGTGAACCCTGTGGCTGATTTGCTTTTTTTTTCTATATGTAGATGGACTGTGTAGAGAAGATGCGAGTGTTTCCGTCCAGGGCAGGTGGGAGGACCCTGAGGTCAAGCCCAGAAGAAAACAGACCCCACTCCATAGACAAGGTGGTATCCACTGATCTGGTTTGATTATGATTCATAAGTATTCATGTGCTGAGCAGCTTTAGTTATGAAACTATTGAGGACCAAACCTGCCTCAGCCAAACATACGTCTTACACCAAGCACACCATTACTAAAGGAAAGACTGTTGAACTGGGCAACAACAGTTCAGTTTGTACGGCTTATCCATGTCCACCCCAACTTTGAGTATTCCTGCTTTATCATTTGTGGGCTTTATCAGTGTTTAGGATCTGGTGGGGTCGGTACATAGAACTAAAACTGTCGTCGAGACACAAAAAAAATCTCCCTGAAATTCTGATGCAATGAAACCTACATGGGAGGATTGTGCTGCTTTTACTGATTCATGTCTGGTCAACTCCACCTCCAGAGATGACTCCTTTGAGAAAGGTCCCTTCCAAGCAGTCTGCTTACCACAGGTCCAGAGACGAGGAAAATGACATTGACGGCAGCCCAGTGCGGTTTCATGTGGAGAAAGGTGCCATGAGTACATGTGCTTATTCTGTAGTTTATATCCAACATGATCTGAAATGTCTTGAACTTAATGTGATGACTTTCTCTTCATCAGGTTACAGCAGAGAGCCAAGGTGTTAGTGTTCCAGTTTAGTTTGAAGAAAATGGGTTTTGAATGGTAGGTCCAATATGCCATGCACGTTTCAATGTCAAGGTTAAACGAGTAAAACTTGTGTTCCTGACCCACTGATAGTTTGAAAACTTGCATCATTTAAAGCACAGCTTCTCCAGCTCTGTACTCGAAGGTCCACATCTGGTTTTCTTCAAGCTCAGAGGTCCAGAACGATTGGTGACGAAATAACATTTAATCTAGTAATTAGATTAAATGTATGGAAGTGTCCTTTAGCAAGACACTGAACCCCTACTTGTTCAAGCCCTGTGATAGAATGGCAACTTGTCCAGGGTGTTTCTCCCCCTTTCACCCACTAAGCACAGGGATAGGCTTCAGCATGACTCCACGACCCAACTTCAGATTCAGAAACCAACCGCTCTTGGAAGAATTTAGTCTTTGTTCCAAGTTATTGTACCTTTGACCTGATATTTGAATTTGTCCACTATTCCCTCTCTGCTAGATTTCCACCATCATCAGCAAACACACGGTGTTCAGACTCCAGGATTGCTGTCTTAAATGTTTTGAGCACTAGGTGAAATGCACGGCACCACACTACAAGCCCCTTTGGTTGGATCAAAGGGAACCATGTATGAAAAACCTACAGGAGGTCCGTTGACACTGCCTGACTAGTGCACCAAAATTTCACACAGGCCGACATGTCGGCTTATTGTGTTGTACATGTAGGTGTTGGTTTGTCTCTCTTGGTGACCAGTGAACATGTAATAAAATATTATCGTGTTTAAGCTCGCTGCTCTTCAGTTTGATGAACTTTATATGAAAAATGTGAGAAGTGAGTTGAGGTTTGGTGTACATTTTGAACATGGCTGCGAAACTGTCCCGAGGACAACACACCAGAATAACAAGGGATGTCTCCTAAAGGTGAAACTGGGCCAAGTGGGAGCAACCTCAAGAGCATCACCATGAGTCATTGGTCATGTGATGACTTTAGGAGTGAATTGAGTTTGAATTGGGGAATGCAAAAATCTGAACTAGGGTTTGAAATCAGTTGCATGATATCAGGGGGTTGGCACCACCCTGAGCTGACTGAGCATGAGGCTAATTGATGCACGTCCTTTATTTGCTTGTGGAAACCCTGTTTTAGACCACATGAATTTAGAGGTTTTCTTGCTGTGGGAATCCCCCATCCCCAAAAAAGGTGTAGGGGTGCCCCATTTTGATCATGCAGTACATAGTGTGACAGGACCACTCTGATTGGATGCTGATCTGTTTTTGATCAGGTTATTTTGTGGAGTTGATGATTATTTTTGGGGACGGTTTGTATAATCAAGTCATGTACAAGCATCTAAATATAATCCATTGGAAATGAATCACCCTCGTGATAAGGGGTAACAGGAGAACATGACGGTTCAGATTTGGTGTTCCACAAGGGTTTGTTAGAGTGACTCTATACAACACAACAGGAACACAGAATCCAGACAAAGGGAAGGCCCTCACATAATCTAATTGATAGACCCGAACATACGACAAACGGACCCTTTGGGCCGTATCCTCTTCATAATCACCAGTTTCCAGGGCTACTCCCAGTGTGTTGTAGGGAAGAGGTTGCATTCCACTACAGGACGGGCAGGGCGAGCCGAAACAAATCAGTTTCACACAAGCTGAAATGCAACATTGATCTGAGAGCAGTGATTTGTAACTGATCACACACAAACAAGAGGCGCCTCTGCTGAATTCAGCCAATGAGGTCTGTGTGCTCACAGCCAATTAGATCCTCATTTACCTGACTGGTCTTTTCAGAGTGGTTCACTCTTGGCCACTGGCCTGGATTTCTAGTCATCTGATCCAGTCTCACTGCTTCAGGTTTGCTGGAGCAGCCAAGTGAGGTCATCACTGACCAATCAACACCTGCTGCCAAAATCCATCCAATCAGAGCATTGCTTCAACCTCTAATTACTCATTTAAACCATTCTTGCTGGTTTGTTATTCCTAACTTGTCACTTGCATCTGTGTATGCAGGGATGGAGATGACCGCAGCTACACTGCAACATAATTATGGCCTGGGTCTTCACGGAGCTCAGCCTGCCCAGGGGTTTCGCCAGGCTTGTCAAGGACGGTATAGAGCTGGACAACCCGAGCAGCAATACCACAAACCCTTCTTCTACATCCAACCCTCCCATCAACCATATCTTCCCTTGCAGGGCATGCAATGGCCGATGCCCATGCCTGTGAGCTATGGCCCTTACTGTGGCTACCCCGGACTAGGTGAGCAGCAGCCTCCTTGTCTTCTGTGTGTTTGTCCTGCACTGATGAGTCGTCCATTGCTCTGTGCCCTGACTGTCTTTGTGGGCCAGCATGTTGGAGTCAGATGAGATCCAGGGAACTTGCTCTGCTAAAGCTATCTCTGGTCACATTGCAGCCTGGCCTTGGTGTGTCCAAACACCGTGGATTTGATCCTAGTGAGTTGATCACATGGACACTCCCGCGGCTCACGTTTTGAGTGGTAAATGGACTTGGGTAGCGCTTTTTTTTAGTCTCGCAACCACTCCGAGCACTTCTCAATGAATGCCTCCCATTTAGCCGCGACCGCGGCGGGATATGAACACGCTACATCTGACTCCCAGACACGGCACTGTGCCTGCTGAGACACACTGGCTCTAAAGGTGTGTGTGTGTGTGTGTGTGTGTGTGTGTGTGTGTTTTCTGTAAATGTCGGATTGTGTGTGTGTGTGTGTGTGTTTGGCATCCATGACCACTTGGCTGTGTGTCCTTTTTTGGGAGGCTATCCTCTACAAATTCTCTCTACTGTGTTCTCTGTTAAGGCTACAGCATGCCCATGATGCCTCATTATCAGCCCGGTCCGTACATGGAGCCACCCGGTTATGTCCTACCCCAAACCCAGCTCCATCTGACGGACTACAGACGTGTTCTCGGGCCACAGTATTACCAGACCATGGCCTACCACGCCCGCCGGTTCAGATACCAGCACAATGGCCCAGCCAAAGAGATGGTCTGCTCGGAGGTGCAGACGGAGCCCCTGATGGCAGCCCACACATCCAGCTCCCCTGTCTCCAGTGGTGGCGACGCCTCCATTCACCTCCCGGCCGGCAGTAAGGATGAACCAGAGAAAAACGCCAGCAGCAGCTTTGTGCAGCCTCCTCCCCCAGCCTCGGCTGTGCAGGGTCAAAGGCCACCAGAGCTGCAGGACTTGGGCTCCACTCCTTGTGTCCGGGCGCCTCCTCAGAGCAGCCTTGTAATCCAGACGGAGGAGGTGAGGATCGAGTGCTGCAGTGTGCCGATGGGTCTCGAGGTCATGCGTGCTCATGAGACTGCAGCGCTGTCCCATGGCTTCCCTCATGGTGTCCCCCACTGCGGCTCCGTCCAGGAGGAGCACCTGTGCCTGGCGGCGGAGCAGTCGGAGCAGTGCCTTCACGTCTGCCCTGATATCCTCTTAGTGGGAACTCTGCCTTGTGGCAATGGGGAGGAGCTTCCATCCTTTGAGGCTCCCCAGACGGAGGCGGTAGGCGTGGCTTTGGAAACGGGCCCCGGGGCCGTGTTCCGTGGCGAGGGACTGCTGACGGGATACAAGGAAGATCGAGGTTTGAACCAGGCTCCCGACGGCATTGGTTTTAACGTCCTCCAGCTTCCCTCGAGCCTGAAGCCTCCAGATGAACTGGTCGAGACTCCAGAGCTGGCTGCATGGTCACTGGACGACAGTCCTGCTGCTGATTGGCTGAGCCAAAGTGATCCGATGGGTCCTCAAGGTGGAACACTGCTGGCCCTTCCATTGGAGACGTCCTCTGTAAGTGAGGTGATGGTGAGAGAGGGGCTTCCTATGGAGGAAGAGACCCCCACGGTGGACATGCCCCCATTCCTAGAGGATCTGACGGCAGAGACGGTTCCCATGACTGAGGACCCCGTGGTCAGTGGAGCAGAAACGTCTTATGCCACAGACGCTGCCGTTCTGGATTTGACCTCGACCTCCGAGGTGAGCCACACAGCAGAGGCCTCTCTCACCACCAGCTCCCCACCGGCGGCTAAATCCTCGGTTTCAACAGACGCAGGACGACAAAGAGACGAGACTGATGACCAGGAGACCTCGTTTGAGTCTCTGCCGGCTTACCTCCCCTCCAATAGCAGGCTGGCTGACTTGGGGAACGTGTACCATAGTAGCAAGTTGCCGTGGACGCCCCAGAAGGAGACCAAACCTGCTGGCCACCGCCGTCTCGATGTGCCCAGCAGGAGACGGAAACTTGAGCTGGACGCTGCCAAGCTGAGAGCAGAGAGGAGCAAGGTGGACAGGCCGAGGCTCTCTGACCACGACTGCTGCCTGGACCAAAGCCTCAATGAAAACGTGTTCTCTCCTCCTGGAGCCAGGGGGATGCGGCTTTGTGCCAAGTGTCTGGTGAAGCGCTCTGTCCACATCTCTGCTGGTCTGGACCCAGACAGACGACCGGTTCCCTTCCGCCCCTGGGCGGATGTGCTCCTGGCCACCTGTGAGGCCTGCAAGTCTCATTCCAGGAAGCGAGCAGTGAACGGCTCCAGCTCGGATGTCACCAGCCTCTGTCCAGACGAGGATGGGGGAGGCCTCTCGGAGAACACCCGGGGTCGGATGAGGACCAAGCGGAGAAGCCGTGTGGGCCCTGACCCAAAGAAGCCTCTGGCCCCCGTGTCACTGGGTGGGAAAAGTCCTCCGGTGGCTCAGTACCTGAAGCTGAGGGAGAAGAACTGTTCGTGTGACGAGGACCTGCCTGCCATGGGGGCCCAGCACGTCTACCTGGGTGGCATCCGGGAGAAGAACGACGAGAACTTCTCCAGCCCTGCCCCTCTGCAGGAGAAGTGGAGGAACATGGATCACAGATGCATGACCCAGAAATGGCAAACCGGTGAGTCACGTGAGTCCATCTTTTAAAAAAAAAAACACCAGGGTAAAGGGAAAAGAAGCTGAAATCCTGTCCTCCTATTGGTTCCTCCAGTTTTGGCAGTGAGGACAACAAGTGAGGTGTGGTGGTGATCGTGGTCGGGTGGAGTCACCTCGGTAGTAATGCCAAGTCTCCACCCTTGGGAAAGTCACGTTTCAGATTACATGGGCCTGTGTTGTGCTGTCACGTCTTGATTGACTGTCGCTGTGGTAGGTTAGCTGTGGTGGAGAGATCCTCGTCCCGTTCAGTCCTGTGTGAGTCGGCATGTTCCTGCCACTGCACCAGTGTTTGTCCGGTCAGAGCATCTCAACAGGGGTGTGTGGAGTGTTTCTGGTCAAGATGCTAGTTAGCATTGGGTAACCTGACTCCATGGATGGATAGACTTCTCAGGGAAGTCATTGTGTTAATACAAGGACATTTGTCCACCACTTGACCCTATTTACTATGCAGGAGCAGCCGCTGCACCCAGGGAACAGTCAGGGGTTCAGTGTCTTGCTCGAGGACACTTCAATACACTGTAAATTGAGAAAAATCCCGGATTTCAGCTTTAGCTCCTCCTGGGGTCAGAGGCTGTGTTAATGTGTGTATTTACATGGCTACTCTTCAACTTTCTCATCCTGCAGAGAAGTTATGGAAAGCCGGTCTTCCCGACTCCGGCACGGAGGGCTCCAAAAATGGAGCCGCATCACAACACTTGACCAAACGCAGGAGATCACAACCGTACTCACCAGGTTTGTCTCGGCACCTTAACTCACAGCCTGAAACCCTACTGTCCTATTGCGAGGCCATTCTGGAAGGCAGGCCACTGATGGAACTGGTGATTGTGTGTGTGTGTGTGTGTGTGTGTGTGTGTGCGCGTGTGTGTCCCGTTTTGTGTCCTCCCAGGAATTCACAGAAAAGACACCAGATGTTGATTTGCACAAGAGCACCCTGCAGGAAAAGCACCAGCACACAACAGAGAAGCACTCGTTTTAATCACTTATTCATGAATTAGATCTCAGTCACAATGTCCACTATTTATTGAATGATATTTAAAGAATGTCCACTGTTAACTGAATGTTTACCCACTATTTATTGAATAATATTTGAATATTGTCCACTTTTAATTTATTAATATTTAAAGGATGTCCACCATTAATTTAATATTTGAATAAACACATTGAATAAGTCTTAATTGTACCTTTTCCACTTTTTAAATGGCTTTCTATGCAGTAACTGTATCTGTCCACTGGGGGGAGATGGTTCAATATGAAACGGTCAGCATAACCCACCAGGTTGAATCGGTTCATCTGGAGACAGTTTAGAGAGAGGCACGTTTCACCACTCGTCTGAGGGACCTCGTCAGTCTCTTATCAGACTGCAGGTATCCCCACCCCCATGCCACTCTATTGTCTCAGGGTGGGGGTACGCTCCATGGTTTCTTTCACTGGATTATTGAGCAGAGGGGGGGCAAAGCTCGGGAGGTAGGGCGGTGGTCTAGTGATTGGGAGATGGTGGATTGATCCCCAGTCTTTGCAGAAGGATGTCGAGGTGTCCTTGAGCAAGACCCTGAGCTTCTCCTCACCCAGGGTCCAACCTCGATTATTAATCCTACTGCCTTGCCCAGTGGCACGGGCAGGAGTGGTAACCTTGACGATGGTGGGAGGAAGCCAGGGCACCTGGAGGATAGCCACATAGGGAGGATGTGAAACTCTCCACAGCAGGGGATGGGATTCCAGCCCAGGACCCTCTTGCTGTGAGGCAGCAGTGCAGACTGCAAGGCCATGGGGTCTGCCAGTGATCTGTATGCTGGTGTAACCCTGTACCTTACATGTGCTGTTGGGCCTTCAGCCTGGGGGTCTCAGGCAGCCATGCCTGGATGGTGTTTAAGGTCACCGTCAGGGTCGTCTCACCAGGACCTGTGGCTGCTGATGGACGTGTATCAGCCGTTTGATCCTAAAACCCAGCGTTTGCTCCAGGTTGACATGAGAAGACCCTCCAGCAGCTGAGAGGTTTCATCAGTGACCCGGGGCAGGCAGGGGTCAGGGGTCAGGGGTGGGCAGCATGGACCCCGGGTGCTAGGCGGAAGCTTTGCATCATAAGCAGCAGCGCTGCGGACGCCGGTGTTCAGCCGGCCTTTCGGAGGAGGTAATGAAAGCAGCCCGGCCGACGCTGTGCTCCATGTGGCTGGTCTGACGTGTGCACCCCGCTAATGGAGCTGCAGGGGAGAAGTCCCAGGATCTGAGGGGCTGTGTAGTGTGTGCGTCGGTCAGACACATGGTGGGGGGAGCTCTTACATGTTCCCTCAGACGCCTGGAGGCCTCTGGCAGGAGAAATCTGTGGGGTGAGGTCACCACTCACTGTTCACAGGGAGGAGAGGGGGTCCGCCTCTGCACGGTGTGATCCAGTCAGGGGCCACGGCCTCAGAGCTCACGTCTCGCACGCTGCCTTAGCTGCAACCATCCAGCCAGGTGGGAGTGGCCTCACAGGGCCCGTGGGCCATACAGGGGGGAGGGTCCAATAAAGCACAGGGCCCTGAAACGGCTCCGTCCAGCCCCGCCTCCCTGTTAAGATGCTCACGATGGA
>OMLC01081522.1:0-23393 GCA_900302585.1 Regalecus glesne
AGAGGTCCATAGTTAGTGGGTCATAACTGGCTAAGCCTCACATGGGTATAGGGGTTAGGTTGGATAAAGTATTCTGGGTTCACTAGTGTCCCCCTCTGGGTCGTCCAGGCCTCTTGGTTAAGTGAAGGGAAAGTACTCTGCTTCATTCTCCTCTGACGGCCAAGCACTGTGCTTTCCCCACCAGACCATGATGTGTGGACTAGTGAGGGCTAGTGGTCATGTGACTTGGAGGAGACACATGCTACCACTTCCTCCTTCCTGTTCATGTTCTAGAGGGGTATTGAAGAGACTGACCCAGGGATTTCAGGTGTGGAAAAAAGAGGGGATAAATTTGCGGGGGGAAAATGAAGATAGAGGCCTCCTGTACATTTTAAACCTCAGAAGATAACACACACGGGACATACGCCAATTTGCAAAATGCTGTGAAAGTTTGTGATCGGGGAACATATGTTCAACATGGAACCGACCCATTTACTTTAAAACGCGCGCTGTGGCTGTCTTACAACAGATGCAGATGATCATGTGCGACCTGAGTGCGAATTGGAACAACTCCTACCGGGAGCTGGAGCAACGCATCCTCTCCATGGAGCAGAAGCTGGATGAGCTGAACCGCTGCTTTCAACAGACCTCCGAGCTGCTGTCTCAGGCGCTACGTCACCACAGCCCGGAGATCAGGTAACGCGAACTTCACATACCCCCAAGGTGGGAGAGACGTCACTAACCGAGTACACTAACCAAGGTGGCGCTGAGACAATATTCTGAGTGTGTGTTTTCACTACAGGTGACATGTTGCCCTAGGAATTCATCAAAGATTGGTGATGGATGAAAGTCCTCTTGCCCACAATATCCATGAGGATGGGATGGGGAAATGGGATTCCTCTGCTCTGGAAGCTGCTCTCTGAATACTTGCCCTGCTGCACCACTTGGAGGACTGGCTTGCCCACAAGAAATCTCCTCCTCTGATCCACTGCTATAAAGACTGCAGAATGAGTCAGAATTGTACCATTGTGCTGACAAGATTAAGTTTTTACTCATGTGGGGTCACAATATCTTTGGACTTGACCGACTTGCCTGTTTAAAAAAAAACTATTTATAATTACGCACAAAGCACTGCAAATAAGGACCGTGGTGGCCCTTTTCAAAAGGCTTCATGGCTTGCTCTCCAGTAATTTTTTTAATAACCATGTTGCAATGTATCAACTTTTTTTTTTCCATCTTGGCTTTATTAAGGGACTGCAGTATTGCCTCATTCCTGTGGAATACAAGGTGTTTTTAAAAAAAAGAAAGTTCTTGAGATGTCTTCCTGTCAAAGTAGCCCGTCCGCTGGAAATAACTAAAAAAAAAAAAAGATTCAGTGATGGTTACTTTAGAGTCACGGTTATCCCGTCTGTCCTTACCACTGATGTATTGAAAACAGAAGTTGATCTGTGAATACTTTAACAATGAACACTTCTGCAGCTGCTCATTTCAATGATTAATGTCAGATCCTGGCAAAAAAGAAATAATGATGCAGCATGAGTGTTTTACCTCTTCGTGCTGCAGCTGAATGAGGAAGACTATGAGGCAGACGGCATTAAGTTTGATGAAGGAAAGTTAACGCGGCAAATGACCAGATATAGCTGACTTAGATCATAGAGGACCTTTGCCAATAGATGCAACAACAATAGCAAAAATCCAGGTTAGACTATGTGTTTTGGTACAGCAGTGGGGAAGACATGGACGGCTCGTTGGGACTCATCAAAGAGCAGTGCAGTGTTACCGTTCATAGCCGTAGGCATCAATCAGTACGTACAACAAAAACGCCGTCTTCAGATATTTAAAATTTTATTTTTTCTTTGGAAAAATGCAATTTGAACCAGCATACATGTATGAACTGTATCTATAACGTGCCCTCTTACATGTTCGTTTAGTCCATTCAAAACCCCCATGATTGAGTTTAGGTGTTAAGATGGCAGGCCTCTTTCCTTCCTCGGGAACTTATAACTTGTGTTATTGTGGGAAGAGACACTTACTTATCTAGGCTTTCCAAAAAAGTTGAATCCAGATGAACCGATTCAACTTTTCTGCGACTTCCTTACCTGGATTATTGAGGATGCGGACACATATCTGGCCTCCCCTTTGTGAACGTATAAATTCAGTAACTATTGCATATTTTAATAGAAGGATTATTTTATAACCCCCCTAATAATGCAGCCATCTTACTAATGCTAAACAATTGGTAGCTACACCTGTCCTCCACATGTAAGGAAAAGCTCTGATGGAGGTTCTCTTTCTGCTTGTTTTAAAGCAATCCGGCGCCATCTAGTGGATCTACAAGGCAATGGATTACCAAATGATTACAGACATTATCTTTTTTATAGAGTAGAAGATTCCCATATCGGTCGCACGAGGGGAAATCGGAAATTTTCTGCATTTCAACCCATCCTATTATATAGGAGCAGTGAGCTGCCACCATATGGAGCTTACGTAGCAGTTAGGGGTTCAGTGTCTTGCTCAAGGACACCTAGACACTCTTTCTTGCAGGAGCGGGATTGAACCTGCAACCTTATGATTGCCAGACGACCACTCTACCCACTGAGTTGTGCCACCCCCATTGTCTCAAGAGGAAAAACTACACTCTTAGACTTCTGCATAAATAAAATGTCTGACCTAGAAACAATACATTTCAAAAATCAATGTCAAATGAGTGTAATGGAAAACAATGATAAACTTCTAAATGTTTAAAATGGAGAACTGATTTTGGGGAAATTTTTTCTTTGATCGCCACCGTAGTGGTTAAAACAGATTGACGGATAAAGCACTTTGTGAGAAATATTTTCTGAAACTGGACCAATCTTTTTATTCTGGGGGAATAAACTGGAGTTAAAATCTTTTCACTCTTTGATTTTAATTCGGAAAAACACCTCGACTCTTTGATAATGTAAAATAAACTTATAGGGAGTTCATTCTCTCTCCATTCAGTCTATCATTTCCACACAGTAAAAATAGGTACATATCCGGGACAGTTCGAGTTAAAAGCCATAAAATGAGTCTTGAATGTGACTTCACTTTTGTAATAAAAATTGAAGATAAACATCATAGTAAATTACATGGCATGTATGCTGTCTCACTCTATACAATGTCAATTGTCTAGAGATGTTCACTGCTGCTGAAAAGTCAAATAAACATACTGAGCTGCCCACAGCGGTCACCCATATTATTCGAGCAGATTATCTGTCAGATGAAAATGTAGGAGGACAAATAGAGAACAATGAACAATGAAAACAACAGTATTTTTGGATCCTTTTAGTTTGAGGCCTTCTTCTAGCGCTTATCCTTTTCTGTTCTTAAGTTGGTGCCATATATAAGCAGAAGGCCTCAAAAAGAGCAGTCCACAATCACAAGTGAGGGGCATCCTGCACTTTCTGTTCATCGTCCGTTTCCAGCCACCCCGCGGAGAAAGGTGTTTCCCTGCCTTGCCGCTCATGTGTTCAACCAAGAGCTTTGCCCCAATGAAAGTTTCCCCGCATCCAACACAGATGTAGCTAGTGGACTCGGCATGTTGCATACAGTGTCGCAGAAGATGTAACCGGTGAAGGAAGGTGCGACCACACTGGCACCGATGTGAGCGGCGCCCCCGGTGGAGGTAGCGGTGGCTGATGATGAGTGAGCGCTGCCGGGATACAGCACCACACTGTCTACAGGGGTAAGGGGCCTTGGTGCGCCAGCTTTTTTTCATACGCTCCTTCAGGGCCATTTCCTGACTGTCATTCTTGAACATGGCCATGATTGTCAAAGGGGACATTCCTGGGGAGGCAGAGTTACAGGCTTCAGTAGATGAAGTCCTGTTAATGGTACTATCGGGGACAGAGGCCTGGGTATGAATAATTTGTGGGGCCTGGTAGGTCACTTGACTTAAGGCACTGGTTGTTTCTGGACCAGCAGCTGTGGATTGGCGCATCAAAATCGGTAGTCTGGGTCTGATAGGGGTCAAGCAAGCAGGTGATTTATTTGAAAAAGCCTGAATCACAACCTGTACTGCAGTTGCCATTCCCTGAGTTGTCAAAACTGTAGGTTGACTCCCTGTGGTAGTTGATGTAGGGACAATCACCAGCGGTTTAGGGCCCATGCTGTGTTGAGGGTGAAGCGGATTGCTAGTAGCGAGTGCTTCTCCATGACCTGATCCAGAAGTAGAAGGAATGGCTCCTGGTTGGAGAGTGAATGATGAGGAAACGGGAGGGTTTGATGGCACAAATACAGGCAAAGACCCAACCGAGGTCATTCCAGCAGAGGGATTACTGCCAATCATGGATGCTACATTGGCTTCTGGAGCAACAGGATTAGTAATAATGCATAATTTGGGACTGAACTTTGTCCTATGAGTGGAAACTACATGGTCATACAAACTATTCTCTGTAGAAAAAAGGGAGTCACACACATTGCATTTACTTAGTGTTGATTCATTGCAGGTGAAATAGGCAGTAGGAGAGTTTTGTCGCGTTTTTTTGGGACATTTATGTTGGGAGAAAGACTCCAGGATGCGGAAGACTTGGCCACAGGGGTCACAGATAAACAAACAAGTCTTGTGTTCGTGTAGCAGCTTATCATTGGGGAATCGTCTTTTGCAATCACAGCATTGAAAATTTGTCATCCTCCCATTGCAGTGGAGTAAATGGACCTTCACATTTCTAAATGGCCCCCTGCCACACTGAGAACATATGACATGGTGAGGCCGAGCAATGGACTTAGTGGAAGAGGTAGAGGAACTCACACTTGAAGAGGAGATAGAGTCGGACTCTGATGCCGAAGAATCTGGACAGTACTCTGAATCCACCGGAGATGGAATGGGTGTGTCATCATCGTCTTCATCATTTTCATGGTCTTTGTCATCTTCATCGTCTTCGTCATATGGCTCCGCTTCTACACATCTAACCTCCTCCTTTCCGTTGGAGTGTTTTTCTTTAACGTCCTCTAATTCTACTTTCAAGTCCATATCTCCACTGTCTTCGTCATATGGCTCCGCCTCTAAATATCCAACCACCTCATTTCCGTTGGAGTGATTTTCTTTAGTGTCCTCCAATTCCACTTTCAAGTCCATGTCAAGGGAGGTTGTTAAATCCATACCATCGCACCCATTCACCTCTCTTTCATGGGGACTTTTTACCTCAATGTCTTGATCTTGGGCAAAATAATTATGGTCTTGTGCCACATGTTCAAACCTCTGATATGAAGGAAGATCGCCCTTTGAAGTAATGAGTAGAGTCATATTGGATTCAGTCAACTCATTGCCAAAGAACCCATTGTTCTGCATTGGAGCTGCGACTGTTTTCCAAAAATCCGTATTGACTGTACTTACTTTCGATGACTGTGTATTTGGTACTTTGATTAAATGGGTTTCTTTATGCTTGTTTAAGTCCAATACGTTGTCAAAAGATAGTTTACAGTCTCCGCAGTCACGTTCAAGCGAGTGTGCATTCTGAAGGTGTATGGTGAGTGATGTCAAGCGCCGAAAAGTCACCTGGCAGATGTAGCAGGTAGCTTCAACATTATGGCTCTGGTAGTGTGACATCAATGCTGTCATGCTTTTGAAATTCTGGTCACATTCCCAGCATTGCATGACTCTTCCAGCTGTTCATTCAAAGGCAGCCTGTTTATTGATGCGTGCCATTCCTCATCACTATTGTTCAGTTGCAAAGACCTGATTTGGTCTGTCAGGGGACGATCTGCAATTTATGAAAAAAAAAATTAAAACATCATAAATGAAGACAATTAAAATAAAAAAGTTGTAGGTATCTTAATATGGATCACGATTAGTTCATTCATCTAAATATGAATTGTACTAAGTTTGAGCAAGAACTAGTACTGAGGGGAAAAAAATAAACTCCACGGTTGTTTTGTGTATTCTTTTCTTTCTGTATTACAATATCAAGGAATTAAAATAAGTCGCATAATTTCACCAGACATTAAACTCAATCTACAAAGCTCAGTTTTTACAACAATCTCTCCCACTGGTAATGAGGTTTTAGAGGGGCAAATAAGGCAGCTGTGCAAGAAGTCATATAATCAGACCAATTCATATTATTTCTCAGATGCTCTAGAATACTACAATATTTGGTCTGGCTGGTTTTTGTATTCTATCAAGCATGAAGAGTACTTAACCCTTATCCTCCATGCTCCATCTAGGTCCATGCCCAACCCAACAACATGTGGACCGATCATGCCTTTGGGTCAAGGTATTGATCAAGAAAGCAGGAGAGACTTGACCACAAATGTACCAGTAGTCGATGCAATGTAAGATTGAAGGAAATATCATGGGGTGGGGGTCATAGTAGGTCAGTGGCATGCTTCAGCAACTAACAAGCAAGAGGCTGTGGGTTCGAGCCCATCCTACTTAATCCCCCAAACTCCATTTGAGTCCATGTCCATCCCCACAGAGCAGGGACAAATCGCAACACGTATAAAGTGCATCTCCTAGACTAACATCTAACATGACTAAAGGTCCCAATATGCCTTACCCTCATCCCTTGGAAGATGACTCTTAGACATATCTATATTGGGATGCAGACGCTGATTCAGAAAACAGTCCAGCATTACATTAAACTTTACCCAAAGATGCAGTTTTACCTTGACCGAGGGAGACACGTCCTGCAACATACAGATTCGACGCATCCTTACACGATTTTGGATTGTGTACGATACACGCACGCCTGCGTGTATCATGGACAACACAGGTAAGGACGTTCCCCAATGCGTTTATTCCATCATTTCAATCCGGCATATGTCTAATTTATCAAGTGATACTTCCTTAAATATCTGAGGATTTACAGGCCAAAAACTTGGCTGTTGAGATCCTTATCCCCCCGCGATGTCTTTTAGACTGAGAGATCTAAGACATGCCAGACCAAAAAATGTAGGTTCACTTCTGCGTGTCAAGAAAAATTATATACTTCTTATTTAAACACTTATCGGGGCAAAATACATAATTCTAAATATATGTTTAATTGAGAAAACCTGAAATATTAGCGCTAGTAAAACAATTCATTTAAAACATAAGATTTTTCTTGAAAGAGATATAAAAAAGGATTGTTTCTAAGCGGGTGGGAATTTTTATACACAAATAATATTTATATGGGTAATGCATGATTTTAAGATTTAAAAAAAAACTTGAAAGTACCTTAATACAGGAACTCCACATTTCATGAGGATAAATAACGACGATGGCGCCTACAGGGACAACTTCCATATCCGTTTAAAACCGGAACAGTCAGAATCACTTCCCGGTCTACAACTCCCATGATGCATCGGAAACATTCACCACTTCCTGACAGAATGATGACGTCATTTCGGGTACCTCTCAGTTCATCCGGATTCATAGGTCTCTAAACTGATGCATTTCTAATTCACAGACATCATTTTAGTGTGAACAGGTGGTGGGTGGACTCTGTATAGTAGATTGAAGTCTCAACGAATAAAGATGACCAAGTGAATCCTCAAATGCTAATCCTGTAGTACACCCAACACACCGATAGAGGGCTCACGTGTGGTAATTTTACATTGACACTGACTAACCATCTGATGTCATTTCTCAGCAGTTTGCGGTAGTGACAAGATGGCGGATGACTTCCCGAAAACCAATACTCTCAAGAAAAGGTGAATCAGTTCATACAGGCACATTTAGTGATGTTTCGTTACTCAAAAAGGCAATACCCCTAGTCTAAGCTGATTGCAGGTATCTTCACCCTCATATACAATATAGCTGCATGATGACCGAAACCAGCTATGGTTTATTCCATATGCAAATTAACATTGGGTGGAATTTCACAGTTAATGGTCACCATTAATTGCGGATTGGGGAATAACTGCAATGACAGCCTTGTTAAAAGGTGACAGATGAATGCTTAGTATCCCAACCCCGGTTCAAGGATGTTCCTTCCCACTTTGTTCCTCCTCTAGACATTTTACAACACAGTGGTGGCACCAGCCATCTTTTATGGAGTGGTCTGCTGGGGCAGCAGCATATCAGCTACAGATAGGAAGAGACTTAATAAACTGGTTAAGAGAGCTAGCTCTGTCCTGGGATGCCCCCTCAACACTGTGGCGGTAGTAGGGAAAGGAGGATGGTGGCTAAGCTGTCATCCAAGATGACAATGGTTCTCTCTCCATGCAGTACTACAATCCTCCACTCAGTGGAGAGCTCTTTCGGTGACAGGTTGAAGGAGCGTTTTTGTGGAGCTTTCCTTCCCAGAGCTGTCAGATTTTATAATCAACACTGCCCCCCACAATAGATCAAATTCACAAGATGAACTGGATTGCACACCTTCTGGTTAATGACTGGGTCTATTTTTCTGTCCATACTGTATTTACTGCACATATTTCCCCTCTTGTTTAAATCGCTTTTATTTATCATGCCTTAGATTGTCATGCCTCTCTGATTATGCTTTCCACTTTGCTGTTGTAACACTGTAAATTTCCTCTTGTGGGACACATAAAGGAATATATGATCTCACCTTATCTTATTAAGGGCGGCGTAGCTCAGTGGGTAGAGCGATAGTCTGGCAATCAGAAAGCTACAGGTTCAATCACTGGTCCTTTAGAAAGTATTTCTAGGTGTCCTTGAGCAAGACACTGAACCCCTGACTGCTCCCTGAGCGCTATACGTTGTCAGCTCAGTGCTCCTATACAACAGGATGGGTTGAAATGCAGAGAAATCCAAATTTACCCTCGTGGGACTGATAAGGGAATATTTTTTTTCCATATCTTTACATAGATGGGCTTTTTGACTCTGTCCAAACCAGCATTCCTCCATATCAAGGATGTGCACATCCTCATCCTTAAAGGAATGGCCACTGACCTATAGATAGGTGTTGTGTCATCCTCTTGGCCAGCATCTGTTTGGTTTCCCTGATGGACAAGTCATGGCCATCCTCCCAGCACTTAACAGCGTACACTATTTTGCTCTGTTTTTGCTAGAGTACCTGATCCTTGTGTTGGACCCATTTCTGGCGCAGCATGTTTTGGGGTTTGAAAGCATCTGAGATGTGGTGTTTTTATGATTTCCTCAACTGGGTTATTGAGTATGGACAAAGACAAACCTCATAGTATTTCTCCATGTGAACATCCGAGTTTCCTCAAATATGGTCTGTTATTGACACTGAGCAAAGTCAGATTGTTTTATGAGCTAGATGTCATCTTTTCATTGCTTGCAATGACCTATGACTCATGAAGCATTAACTTACAGGAAATCCATTGCTGAAAAGGTGAGGACTCCCGAGAGACTGACCATAACCTGACAATAGTGAAAGACGTCTGTTTAAGGGGGTAGCATAACTCAGTGGGTAAGGCAGTCGTCTGGTGATTGGAAGGTTGGAGGTTCAATTCCTGGTCCAGCGAAAAGCATGTTGAGGTGTCCTCGAGCAAGACACTGAACACCTACCTGCTCCCCAGGCACCAGACGGTGGCTGCTCGCTGCTTCTATAAAATGGGATGGGTTCAAGTCAGAGAACTGCAAGTTTCCTTTTTGGGACGGATCAGGGCACAATTATTATTATTTTATGTGTTATGATTAGTCCCCACATTTTAGGGTGAAAACAGACTTAGATATTATCAAAATCCACCTCAACCAATCTAAAAAATCCATTCTATTAATCATCAACCACTTTTTGACCAATCTAGAAATGCATGAGAAAAAGTCCCCCAAAACAAGAGGAGTCAGTATTAACGCCAGGCACAGAGGGGGTTACACTCCTATGTATTTTTCATAGGACTACGGACTGGATTTAGCTGTGGGTGGCCAGACAGTACAATATTTTTAAAAGCAATTTCAATGAATCATCAGTCTGTCTTCACGTGACATGATTAGTCCTCACATTGCAAGGCTGGACATGGACCTACCTATAATAAAAAATAATAATACTTATAATATACTGTAGTGAGGTAACCTGCAGGCTTTAGCTGACTTACAGCCTAATGGCCCCACACCAGCTCAAAGAACCTAAACAAGAATAGACATACTTCATCTCAATATGCCTGCCCAACGCCTGCACACCTCAGCCAAAATGTAATACCTTCCTTCCTACCCCAGTCTCAATAAAAGTGCTCAAGGATCTGCACATCATCATCTTTGAATGAGTGGCCACTGCCATGCAGATGGATGTAGACTGCAGATCATTGATAGGGAGGAGTGCTGGTTTGAAATAGGGGTTGATAAGGCCATTTATGTTAAGAGGGAACGACCATCCTTGGGCAAAGGCGGGGACCTAAGAGTATAGTTTTTGTCTTCTTACAATTCTGTGATTGCAAATATTCCCCAATCCTCTGTGCGTAGTATTCATCACCACTGAATGTGCAGTCAATGACCAACCTTGCATATGGACCCAGTCATTTGTTGTTTGGCATTGGACTGTATTGCTTATAAAGGTGGGGATGCTGCAGTCAGCTCAGATTGAAGATGTCATCTCTTTGAGTTACAGAACGTTTCTAATAACTTTCATATTCAGTTGAGCAGATTCATCTTTTTTATTTCTCTTACCTGGATTATGCAGCATGCATCAAGACCTCAACTCAGACTGGCTCTGGGTCATAGAAAGGAGGGTTTGTTTAGATGAGAAATTGCCATATAAAAATGAGCGTTCCATTTAATGGGATCACTCTGTCATCCCACAACGTAGGGACTAATCGTGACACGTCTCTCACTTTGGACGTAGCCTAAATAAACTGTACTGTGAAGTTCTCACCTTTCAGTAGATGGCAGTAACGCCAGATTTCGGATACCATCCGCCAATAAACTCCAACAAGACGAAGAAGAAGGTTTCCGTCATGTGGGTAAAGCCGAGATACAAAACAAGCGCGCATATACACTTGCGTTGACGGGTACATCGTTACATATTTTTAAATACAGGAGTAAAATGAAGCTCTTAAACCATGTAATCAGGAGTAGAATAATGATATAACGACACTGACGCAAATGTTTTGGCATAGAGCTTTTAACTGTTGCTTCATCGCCGTTTTCCATAGAGACGCCACTGTTTGGCCAACACTATCACTGGCTAGCTAACTGGTACCACTTGTGTTAGCCAAGATAGTCTTTAGTGGGTGGCAGTATGTCGGAGTCTGGCCACAGTCAACCTGGGATGTATGGACAAGGACGAAGGAGAAGACGACGGCGGGGAGACAGGGATACAGGTCCCCCGGGGCAAAATTTGTCTGGTCCCAGTAGGGATCGGGAATATCAACCAAGGGAACGAAGGGTAACTAAACTTCATCAGTCATTGGAGTTTTATTCATATGGGACCTTTCATACACATATATCTGCGCACGATTTCTCGTTTATTATGTTTTTGATTCCACATTTATATCGCACGATTTGCAACTCAATTTTGGTCTACCTTTGATTAGGATGGGAGCGAGGATCCTCCAGGACCACTCCTTCAGAAAACACCTATCATACTGGCAAAACCGCCTGGTGAAAGGGTATGTAGTCCTATGAGATATTTCCTTCATTTTTGTCTATCCCATGTTGAGTATTTTCCCCTAACTTTTGCCCTTTAATCTTTTTTTAGTCCAAGCCATCACAGAGTGTACCTGTTAGTGGAACCCCTGTCCTTGAGAAGCCCATTATGCTAATCAAAGCCAGAGAAGATAGTGGAAAGCCAGGCTCTCTTCCAGAGGTTACTACCCCTGTAGCCTCCGGTGCTGGGTCTTCTAAGTTGGAGAGGGAGGGACAGCGTCCTACCCAGCCAGTATACCAGATCCAAAACCGAGGCATGGGTGCTTCTGCATCAAGCAGTGCTGTAGACCGTAAGTCAACATTATTTCTCTATCATGCCAATGTTTTCAACTGTGGCCATTGGCTACTAAAACGGTACTACTGCAAACTAACAGCTGATGAAAATTGAAATTCACTTCTCAAATCCGTCTGTATGACACAGCTGTGATCGGTCAAAGTAAACTCCTCCCTCCAGAGAAAATGAAGCATAGCATCAAGCTGGTGGATGATCAGATGAATTGGTGTGACAGTGCCATGGAGGTGAGTTATTAGGTAATTAATGATAGTGTATCATATGTTAAAGTGGTTATTCTACTTCAGGGAATGCTTGAAGGCCTTCTGATACACAAAAAATAATGTTATTTTCAATTCAGAAATTATTTCAGGCCTCAGAAACTAAAAGAAGATTTATGTTGTGCTCTGTGCTCTAGTATCTGAGGGACCAGACAGATATGTTAGTGGTTGGAGTCGTTGGCCTTCAAGGATGTGGGAAATCCACCATCATGTCACTGTTGTCTGCAAACACCTCTGAGGAAGATCAAAGGTAGAGTTATTAGGGCTGGACACAGTTAAAGAAATTCAATGGAGTTTTCCTTTCAAACAACTTGGTTTTATTTAAATTAAAAGTTTCTCACAGGAAAAAAACCCATTGCATGTTAAAATATTTTCAAAGCCATTTTTGTTAACTTTTAAAAGCTGCAGTGTTTACATTCATGGTGACATTTCAGGAGGTTGGACGGTTTTTATTAATATGTACTTTTCTTGTAAAAAGAGATTGTCATTGTTATTATTATTATTATTGCTATTATTACATCTGGTTACAATCTATTTGTTATTGGTGGATATGGCAATTGTGGCACCAACTGTCAAATAAGGTCAAATAATATCAAAATAATCTTGCTTCTTAATGTGTGTCTGTTTTCACAGAGGCTATGTATTTAGGGCTCAGACTCAAGAAATCAAGGAGAGAGGAGGAAACCAGACCAGTGGGATTGATTTCTACATCACGCAGGAAAGAGTCATTTTCTTAGATACACAGGTAAGAATCAAGTATTGCTTGACCATCTCTTTTCTTTGGATATGATGTGATGAGATCTATTAACAGTTTCCCAAATGCTATTATCCTGTTGGAATGTTAAATAGTGCCTGAAATGTGGTGTATAGTATTTAATTGTGTTTTTCCCGGCAGGATTTGACTGTGCAAATATTTTACTTTGTATTTTTCCCAAAAATAGGGATATACAATTAAGAAAAATAAAAATGTTAGCATCTGCACATTTAGGAGTTAAATGTAAAGATGAGCTATAGTTTTTCCTTTATTTCCAGCAGCTTTTCAATAATAATGTTGTGGAGAGAAATGACACTAATGACGAGAGGTAGTAGAGGCAGTCAGAACGGGACTTTACTCAATGAACACACACATATACATGTCTACAGCACAAAGCCCTCTCCTATTCTGATCACGGTTGTTCATATACTTTGCAAGTATTCTAACACCCATACATGGGCTTTGTGTTGATGTACCCTCCCATTACGTACCAGATGTTTCAGCTCATCCTGACTGGTTTCTTGCTATCTTGTCTCTAACCAAAAAAACCATGATGGTCACTTCAGGAATTAGTCAATCACCTGTCCTCTCACACCATTCTGTCCAAACACGAAACAACAGGATGTTATTTCATAAACTAAACACTGAGAGTCACAAAAATAGGTGAATAAGTTCAATTGGATCAGAAGTTTGTTCAGAAATGTATCATCACTCAAACAGGTGACATCTTCAGTTTGAGACTTAGATGTAGCCTGGGGCATTTTGGCTAAAAACACTTCCTGACAGACCACAATGGGTTTGCACATGCAACTTCTGGCTCGTCAGTTTCCGAAGTGCATCCTCTACCAATGAGCTGTCATCCACATCATTAAAACAAACAGCAAAGACATAATCAACAAAGCCTGTTATGTTGAATTTGTAAATGTGCTCCTACATGTCTTTCTGTGCATATAGAGTTAAGAAAATATGGGAATATGTACTTCCATTTAAGATATTACTGTCAAGTTATTTTAAGGATCTGAGATATAAACTTTGAATCTGGTAAGTACAGTAGCTCTCGACAATAATGTGAATTTTCACATTACGAGGCTTTATGTCACACTTTCACTTTTTGCACTGCACTGGTCAAAGGTGGGTTCACAATGAAGCCATAGATTGTGTTACTCTATTCTGTTTGTTTTCTACAGCCTGTCCTCAGTCCTTCTATTTTGGACCATCTCATCAACAATGATCGGAAGTTGCCTCCAGAGTATAACCTCCCCCACACGTATGTCGAGATGCAGGTCAGTGGCCAGCCACCAGAGAGCATTGTAGAGCTATCTTGAAGGAAGTAACCAGCATGTGAAAAGCATTGTTTTCAAAACCTTTTTAATTTTCTTCTTTCTAAAGCTCTTCTTCATTTGTAACTACATGAACTGGATTATATTAGTACCGCTAACTTGCCATCTATTTCTAATGTGTCATCAACAGTCTCTTCAGATCACTGCCTTCCTGTTCACAGTGTGCCATGTGGTCATAGTAGTACAAGACTGGTTCACTGACATAAACCTCTATGGGTAGGTACCTGTCCACCTAAACAGCCCTACAATGTGCACATATAGGAGTTCTTTTGAAACCTGGAACCAGTGACCCAACATGTTTCTACTGGTGTGTCTTGAAGCATATTTGTTTTGTTTTTGGTGATAGTTTATGTCAAGTAAAAATCAGTGATTCTGGGAACATTTTATTACTTCTGGAATAAAAAATAGGATGAGAAACAACAAAGGTTTAATTAATCCTTAATGGCTGCACCTTTGTTGTATGAATCATACTGCCTATCAGACTAGGAGTCCCTGATGAGATACCATCAAAATCAGAGGCTATAGATGGATTGGAATAAAAAAAAATATTGGGAAAGTGCATATTAATGAACATTTAGAATGTAAATAGCAAGCAGCTTAGTGTTCAGTGTTTGGGCATGGACACTTAAACACACTTTCTGAAGGAACTGGGGATCAATCTATCAATCTTACAATACCAACCCAAATAACAATATAAAAGAAAGAATTATAAATATATGTATGTAAAACTGAATGGTCAGTTCTTTTACATATCATGATTAGTCCCCATGTCCTCCTGATCAATGGGACCGCATGTGGTTTGCTTCTGGCATTAAGATCTTTGCCTAGCTCTAGTGTTGCTTCAGTACCTTTTGCACTTTGAATCTATGCACTTGATGTACGTCGCTCTGGATAAGAGTGTCTGCTAAATGCCTGTAATGTAATGTAATGTTTTGGGGTGGACACAGACTTAGATGGAGCTTGAGGGATTAAGGCTGGATACCCTTCCTTATGCCCTGCATTGGATTCGACCACACTGCTTCTGGCTTGTTAGTTCCCAAGGCATGTGCGCTCTACCCACTGAGCTACCAATAAACAAATAAATATTAAATATGAATTAATAATGAGTATTATACTAAACAAACATGATTTTCTAAAAATAATCATTTATGTTCATTAGGAGCGGTTGTCAAAAAGTTGCCAGTTTGAAAACCACACTTGCAGAAAAGCTTGTCAGAGTGTCCTTGAGCAAGACACTGTTCCCCTAATTGCTCTGCCCTGTGATCAGGGCAACTCATCAGGGGTGTATCCCCGCCTTTTGCCCAATGAGAACTGGGATATGCTTCAGTTCCCCCGCGACCCGAGTCTGGATAAGTGGTTGACGATAGATCGATGGATGGATATTTCTTACGATACAATAGAAATGCCTTTCTGTCGCCCCCTGCAGGTTGAATGCCTGTTGTCTTCAAAACCTATTGAAACAATCCGCTATGTAAATGGACTTCTTATACATAGTTTTTTAACACTCACTGTCCAGATACACTTGAGAAAAAGAGAGGAGTTCCTAACAAAGCTTAACAACTGAGAAGTTCAGTTCCCCTTAGGAATTTTGAGAATTCCGACTTGTAGCTAGAGAGGATATTTGTCTTTTTCTTTTTCATAAACCCACTAATATAATAATATGATTGAGGCTTATAGAAAAAGAATTTTTGGAAAGTCTCTATGTATGTGTGGGTATGCACATGGGTTAGATACTTTGCATGTCATGTGCGTGTTTTCATTTTATTGGCGAACATTACCGTTTTGGCCAGATAGGGGCCTGAAATGAAAAAGTAAAGCACCAGGGAGGCCTACTTTCATTCTTCCCCACAGAGATTTTATTGCGTTGTGTATTTTTTTTCTGTTTCTCTGATGTGTGGTAGTGACAATATTTAGCAAAACTGCTGAACACTCAAAACGTAAAGGACCAGTGTATAGATTTAGGGGAATCCATTGGCAGAAATTGAATTTAGTACTCATAATCATGTTTTCATTTGTGGATTGTCACCTGAAACTACTAATTATTATCTTAGTTAGTCAGCATTGTCAAAAATTATTTTGTTTGTTTTATAATCTTAGAATGAGCCCTTATATCTACTTGGGAAGCAATTCCTCTTCCATGCAGTCTGCCATATTGTACCACCATATTTCTACAGTACCCCAGAATGGACAAACCCAATGCTAGTCCCAGAGAGGGCTTTTCTCATTTTTATTGTGAAGTGCGCTGCTTGAATGTGGTGGCACTGGTGCGAATGCAGTGGTTGGATGATAAAGAAGAAAAAATAAGATGAATAAGTGGTTGCTGGTGCTGGCTAACCATTTTATGTTGGAAGAAGTTTGAAAACCAACATTTTTTCCAAATTGAGGATTATTATTTAGCACAAGAAAAAGTAAGGGAGTGTTACTTCTCATATGAAAGAAGCAAAAACGCGGAAGAACCAAAATGAGGTCGGGACGGGATGACCGTCGAACAAGGATAAACATGGCTGTCACCTTTCACACATGGAAGTTGCCGATGAAGGACAAATGTTTACCGAGTGATGCTGACGTTGCCTGTTTTCTGCTGGACAGTTGATTTAGCCTACCAATCTAAAAGCATTTTGTTGTTTAATACCATTAGCTAGAACTTGACCATGGGCATAGCCGGGTGAGCAACAGGAGACCCTTACCTTTGAGGCTGCGATGGTAACCAGCCTAGGGCAGGCCAATGCCATAAGCTCCTCCCCTCAGCTCAGATACCCCTGGCGGGTTCCTAGCATACATTTCCACAAGCACTTGGGCCCAGCTAGTACCACAGGTACCAACAAACTACTGGCTAACACTGATGATGACCATTGCTAGGGCAGGCCTATAGAGGGAAGAAAAAGAAGAATATTGAAATGATGATCTTTCTCTGCAAATTTGCTCTTCCACTTGAGTTAACTCATAAGGGATGTGGCTATTCTAGTCAACAGAGAAACATAGCCTTGTGGCCCTGTGAACTGAACACTCAAGTACTAGATAATAATTTTTACCAAGTTCTCTATCCCTTATAAGTTTCTTTGCTCATTTTTGTTTGTTTTCGTGTGTGTGGATGAGAGAGAGAGAGCACATGTATTGGTGCCTGGATCAGTGTGCCACGTGTTTGTTAGCCAATTCAACAGAGCGACAGAGACATATTGGGCTTTTCAGTAATTCACTGCAGACATGCACACAGTGCCAAACACTTGAAGTGTCTTGGTAGGTATTTTAATGAAATATATTGAGATGAAGATTTGAAAGTGTCTTAAAAGATTGCTGGACCAGACTGATATAAAGGGCGTTAGTTGTGGTACAAGACCACACAAGTAGCATGTAAAAGTAATACTAGGAATGTATTTTTTTGGTTCGAATTATGCTTAGAATTATCTTCATAATTTAAAACAAAAAATAGAATACATGTTTACATTTTGTATCTATAATTTTATGTTTCTTAAACTTAAAACTCTAAAAGCTACTTGCTAATGGGCTACACGTCAAGATTTTTTCTTGGAGCATTGTTCTACGCAGCAACTCCATTGTTGGCAAGGCTTGTTATCCTACTGTTAACAAGCTATAAATACACGCACACACACACACACACACACACACACACACACACACACACTACTGGTCCCACTGACTGTTGGCTGTGTAGCCTGTATTAGCTTAATTTCAATAGTGCTAGGGTCACACTAGGGGACTTTCCCAAAGACTGATGGCCCTGGCTTTCATTTTCATAATCATGAGAGATTTTTGGGACGGTCACAGTGTGTCAGTCCGTCTGTAATCTGTCTGTAATGTGACAACCCCAGAGACTCGGCTTCGGGACTCTTAAAAGCCACGAGACTCTAAGGACGAATCAAACACGTTTGATTCTCTCATCAGACACGTTTGATTCGTCTGACTGTCCGTGTCCGTCAGCAGCCAACACGCTCTGCTGGAAGTCGACTGTCTGGTTAAAGTCAGAAGTCCTTTGCTCTCACTACAAACACAGCTCAGCGAGGAAGGGGAAAAAATACTACAAATGAGTATGGCCATGAGCAGAGGTGGGAGAAGAAGGCTGAGCAAGTCAACATTCTAATGATGTGTCTGCTCCACCCGTGAACTAAACCAGCTGATTCTAATCCACACCACCACGGGCTAGAGGAAAACAGTCAGATGAGCTGATTTAGTACATGGATGGACTAAATTTTGTTTTTTTAGGTGTTTTTTTTTAAAGGACCATGTGCAGCTTTTCATGTATCATCATTTGATGCGCTGCACCAGATTACCGCTTTAAGCTAATTCACATCCGCAGTCCCTGTATCTATTTTTGATGGGGGGAGGAAACCAGAGCAGCCGAAGTAAACCCACCCAGACACGGGGAGAACATACAAACTCCACACAGAAAGGACCTGGGAAGGGAGTCAAACCCAGGACCTTCGTGCTGTGAGGCAACAGCGCTAACCACCGAGCCACAGTACCAACACATTAGGTCAGACTTGGTTGTTCTCCATTGGCATTCTTATTTTACCCTCGCTTCAATTTTTGCTTATGTATTCTGGTGTGCTTCACACTTGATCAGCTACCTGAAACAGGTGACCCTGGGGGATTTGTCCTGGTGCGTTCACCATGAAGCATCCCATGGGGTCTGGTAATATGTCACCTTCAGCGAGTACGATTTGGAAAATGAGACATTCTCTAGGCCAGAGACCAGCAAGCAGCATTCGTCTGGATACGACATGTTCTCTGGCTCAAGATCTCGTCAGGTTGTGTAATGTGTATGAGGCTTTAGGCCTCTGTGAGAATTACAAAGTGTTTGGGTTTTTTAAGTTTGGTGGCCACGTTGTTCAATGTTCAAATGGTCACCCTGGTGACTTTTACCGGTGTTCCTTCTCGATGTGAGATCACCATCTGGAATATTTACTGCAAGTGGATAGACTGACAATCAAAACCTGTGTTGACATGGTTCCCATACCAGCTGTGAAACAAATAAATGAAAAAAACGTTCCTTATCAGTCCCATAAGGGGAAATTTGAAATTCTGTCCATTTAACCCCTCCTATAGTACAGAAGCAGTGAGCAGCCACCATGTGGCGCCTATTGAACCCTAGGGGTTCAGTGTCTTGATCAAGGACACCTTCAGATGCTTTCTACAGGACCGAGGATCAAACCTGCAACCTTCTGATCACCAGAAGACCGCTCTACCACCAGAGCTATGCCTTCCCTAAGGCAGCATAAGTATGTATTTTGTTTACATGGGGAATATGAGAACACGGGGCTTCTCGATAAATGCAAAGCATGTGCTGTTAATTCCAAGTGGTGTGTGTTTCACGTTCAACCTTCAATGTGATTAGCAGTACACCCCTATGGGTTGACAGAACACATCACACTGAGACTATCTGAGGTCACAAAGCCATTCCGATAAGCAAGGCTGATGTATACTAAGAAAAGTGAAAGGAAAGATGTCCAGACACCCTGTGGTAGCCCTCCCTGGTAGGGAGCCTCCTGCAAAGGTGCTACTATTACCTCTCTCCTCCCACTCAGACTGCTGAGCACTGACCACTGCACAACCAAGACTACGGTCTGAGTGTGTAAAGGTACAGAATAAAAAAAGAAACAGCAAGAAAAAGAAAAGAGAACTCAAGTGACTGAGAGAGAGAGAGAGACACAGAAAGAGAGAGAGAGAGAGAGAGACTGTGGTCACTGCAGGGTTAATCTCTGATCCCAAAACAACCTCTTCTTCCCTCTGAGAAGCTTTTTTTTCTGAAGCTGTTTACATAAAGGCCACCATTCAATGCATTACACCAGGTTATAGCTTCAACTTAATTCTTAATTCATGTCTGCAGTCCCTGCATGTCTGTCTTTGATGGTGGGAAGGAACCAGAACACCTGGAGGAAATCCACCCAGAAAGGCCCTGGTATGGGAATACGACCCGGGACCTTCTTGCTGTGAAGCGACAGTGCTAACTGGTGCACCACTAGGCTGCCAAACAAACAATTATGAATGAATTACCAAACAGCACTATGCACCCCCTTTGAAGATTTACCGTCGCAGGCTAAGAAATCAGCTATCGAATACCCAATTATATCTAAAGAACTCTCCAACTGCATAGTTATCATTACTTGTTAAGTGGCCGCAGAATAACTGCTGCCTCTCTGGAAGACCAATCCAACATACCTGCTCCCACCTATCCAGTTTCCCCTGCCAGGTAATGCTGATAGTGATAGTTGGTTCAGAACATAGGGGATGGTCATCTCAAATATTGTGTACTCACAAAGGCAGAACCGAAACTGCCTCCTCTCTGAAGTGGGTATGCCCAAACACTCTGAGGGGGGACCAGAAAATGTGCTACACTTTATGGGATGCACTCAGAAAGGTCACCGCTGCTTCGAGTGGGCCGGTAATCATCAGTACACCAGACCAACATTTCAATGTTTTACTCTTAGGAGAAGTGGCTAGCAGTGGAATTCGGGCTTTTACTTATGCACCAACACCTCTCATGAGTTCTGGGTAAATGCAGTGTTTATTCCTCCACCAGCTTCTCTGCCTGACTTCCTCTTCATCCTCAAAAATCACATCATTCTGTTTTAGTCCATGGAGATTCAAGGCAGTGAACACCTGGTAAATGTCAAACCAAAGGACTTCATTACCCAGACTACACTCTACTGCTTCTTGCTGCCCTGGCATCTGTACAGACCTCCTGACAAACTATCACTGTCAATTCCATCCATCGTCAACCACTTATCCGAAATTGCTTCGCGGGGGAACTGGAGCCTATCTCCGTTCTCATTGGGCGTAAGGCGGGGTACACCCTGTATAGGTCACCAGTCTATCACAGGGCAGAGTAGTTAGGGGAACAGTGTCTTGCTCAAGGACACCTCGACACACTTCTCTGTAGGACCTGCAACCTTCCGATCGTGAGGCGACCATTCTGCCCACTGAGCCATGACATCCCACTGTGAATTCATTTGTTTTAATTTATGTATATTTTCAATTGATGTTTCAGTAAAACAGAATTTATTGCCATTCCCATCATGAGCCAATGAGAGCAGAGCATGAGAAAAAGACCTGTTGTTGTTGGCCTGTTGTGCTTTTAGGAAATTACTTGGGTGGTGGAAATATTTTTGGATGAAAGCTCAGACATGCATAAATCTATTTTCATACCTGTAGTACCAGAGAGTGCACCATCAAAATACCAGGTTGTGGTCAGTATCTATTATTCTCCAATGACAAATAACAAATGAAATGCATCTCCTTCCTATTTACATGAATACACAACAAGAATATCATCAATAGCTCTTTGGATTAGAGACCTGTCCGGGGTGTATCCCCACCTTTCGCCCAATGAGCTCCGAGATAGGCTCCAGTTCCCCTGTGACCCAACATCGGCTAAGCAGATGACAATGGATGAAGAATAGTTTCCTATACAGGGACAGTGCATATTAATGAGCAGTGAATATGCCAGAATTAGACACCAGGCTAATTTTTATCTGTTGTCCTAAACAGTTAGCGGCTCAACGCCGTGCTTAAGGACACTTCAACATGCTTTCTGCAGGAACTGTGGATTAAACCACCAATCTTTCATTTCCTGAGTAACAGGCCAACCTCCTGAGCTATGATCAACAGATTATCTCAAAATGTATTTTTATATAGACCAAATAGAATATCCTAGCACTCTGAACTCCTTTAGAAAGGAAAAAGAGATGCTAATTGCCCAATCAAGCCTACAGGCCATGCCTTGGGCAGCCTCACGATGGTTGTGTCTTCTGCTCTTTGCCTTTCACTTTACATAAACCTTTTGTCAGCCCTTTTCTCGTCTTGTGTTGTTGTTGCTTTTTTCTTTCTCAGTCCAATCCTCTCTTCATTATGTGTAAGGATGCAATTTGTCCAGACCATTTGAAAAAGAGACAAGGTTCTAAGTGGCATAAGGAAGCTTTGAGTTATGGGTTTAGAACTGAAATCACCTCATCGCTTCAATTCCAACTTCCCCCTTCTTATTCCCTACCCCCCTCACACACACACACACACACACAAACAAACACACACACCCCTCCAGTGTCCTCAGAAAGGATTATTTGAACCCTCATTACAGGGGTGGTAATACACCCTTCGATAGTAAGATCCTCTTTATTATATATGTCAACTGTGGACTACGTCTCTAAGCTGATTAGCTAAAGCCGTCTTCTCGGCATTTCAATTAGGACCATTTTTTGAATAGTCAAGTAGATTGCACTTCTCATGCTCATTACCAGCATTCTTGGATAGACCTCTAAATGATGCCATAGCACAGTAATCTATGAGCTGCTGAGCAATGGCATAGCAGATTCTAATATGGGATTTACAGGGTGGGCACACTGACAATAAACGACCAATCAAAGCAATATGAAGTCATTTAAGGCAGAGGGAAGACAGACGCACATACTTAGACTATATGCATGCACTATTCATCGTGGGCCATTCCTTTATAAAAAGGACTACATGAAGCAACATCCAGGTAATATCACTGAGAGGTCCATTTTTATGTGTCCTGATTGGTCCGCCGCATTGTGGGGGTGGACACGAACCTGGATGGAGCTTTGGGATTACATCTTAAAATGCCGTGATGGCAACTATCCCCAATCCTCAGTGAATAGCACACATAACAACTGAAACTCCGGTCAAGGACCAATTTGAATTGACGTGGTTGTGGTCACAATCCAACTGCATGGGTTATAAAAGTGGGGACGCCTGCAGTCGGCTGAGACTGAGGTCACTTAGATGAGTGAAGAAATGTTCTCCCAACAAACGTCGAGTCCGGATGAACCGATTCAACTTTTCTGCAGTAACCAGAAGCTTGTTATCTGTAAAACACTAGCAGCCATATGGCTGTGTGTGCAACGCTGCCTTTCCTAGTCTCTCCCGGGCTAATAATAGTGCTTCAGATGCACATACAGTGGGAAAAACTTGAGTTAACATGAGGAAATAAGAGAAAGGGAGATGGGTGGTGATAGCAGAACAAAGGCAGGGGAGAGCAGGGGGAGCATGAGGTTGTGTATCCTGTTGGGTATGTATTTGGGTTAGATGATGATAATATAAATCATCCACCGTCACCACTCAGCTCGGACACTTAAGGTGTGCGTGCTTATGTTTGTATTTGAATGTGTGTCTGCCACATCTGGTTGTGTGTATGCTCAGGCCAAAAAAGTGATGAACTAGGGATATTATCAGTATCTGTTGAAGGTATCCGACTTTATGAAATACCCCACTTGCCCCTGACACAGTG
>OMLC01081523.1:0-20203 GCA_900302585.1 Regalecus glesne
GGGGGGGTTGAGTGAGAGCACTTTATATCAGACAACGTCAAGGCTCTAGTGGTTTACAGGAGGATTGGGACCCATGCCTGGTCTTCATGATGCCCCACAATGGTCCCACGTCTCCGCAGAGCGGCACAGACACAGGAACGTACCGAAGTCAAGTCAAGTCCGTTTTATTTGTGAAGCCCATCATCACAAATGTGCCTCAGTAGCTCTAGTCACACAACGTCCTGACCCCAGACCCTCACACACCAGATGAGGAACAATTCCCTTAAAACCCTTTAACAGAGAACGAAAAGGAAGAAGCCTCAGGGAGACCACCAGGGGAGGGGTCTCTCTCCCGGGACGGACAGACGTGTAGTGGATGGATGCTGTGTGTACAGAGCAACACCACTTACAGCAACTCAGACAGGGTGTGATGTCACCGAGGTCTTATTCAGTGATGCTCCCGGGTCTCGAACCTGCCACATCGTCAATACAGCACACCCACGGCATGGGAGGTGAACGATGTGACCACGGAGCTAAAGATCCGACCTCTGACTCCGCGGTTAGAAGCGTTCTGAAGGCTGGAGGAGGGAGGATTGACCATCTGCTGCTGCCAGCTAGCCATGCTAGGTAGCATCCACTACAGTGACAAGTGATGATGATGATGACGATAGTGATAATAACAATAATAATAATAGTAATAATAATAATAATAGTCTCATTAACAGGGACGGTGCATGTTAATGAACATGTATCATGTAAATATGCCAGATGTAGCTACCAGGCTAATCGGAACCAGGCTACCTAAAACCATGTTGCGCCAAAGTCACGGGTTAGGCAGGACACCAGGTGCACCTGACTGGCTCATCCAGCAGCCGCAGACCCGCACACCCTGACCTTTCACCTGGCTCCTGTTCAGACAGCACACCACACACCCTGCTGCCACCGAGTGGAGCCGGAATTATCATCATTAACATTATTATCAGCATTATTACTATTATCGTTATCATTATTATTTTCATTGTTACACGTGTTCTGACTGACTTATGGATCAGCCGTGCGTTTTCCACCGTGAAGACGGACGTACAGGACAGGGTGGGCCTGTCCACAGCCCTTTAAGACACCCTGATGTGACTGACCGGTCAGCAGGGAACACATGTGTAAGTTGGGAAAACTCATCCTGCATGGATCCATTCTGCAGCCATGTGAGCTGAGTGACAGTTCTATGTAATCTGTATTGATTTAAAGACGAAACCTGGTCTGGGCCAGAATCCCGGGCATCGGGTAAGAACTGAACTGATTCCTTCTTACAATCAGAACAGTCATGTTCCAACCATGTATGTTGTTTTACACCGTACTGCACATGGCAGTGTACCATGTGTTCTGTCATGTCATCTGCCTCAGACATGTGTGTCAGTGACCTGCTAACACGTATCTCGGCCTCTGTGGTACAGTCTCTGCTCCTATGTGAGGTGGCTGAGAGAGCCATGAGACCAGAGTCACACTGCGTGTGCGTGGAAACCCGCACGGCCAAAACGCTGACCCTGATGCCCCTCCCACATCCCTGCATGCCGTGCTGCTGTTCGCCACAGCTGGAAGCGCGGTTCGCTGAGGCGCGTTTCAGATGCTCCTCCCACAAAGATGACGCAACTCTGACACGGAATAAAGTCTGCCGTGACGGACCCTCCATCTCAAACGAGGCTCCAATTCTGTTGCTGGTTTTCATGACGTGCTGGAGTGAATGGAAACCGCTCCGGCGCTAAACTCGTCAGAACCACTGCGGGTTGCAGATCCAAGCAAACACGTGATTTCTAGTAAACTGGCTGGGCCCTTTAAGTGGGCGGGGGCTATCAGGGACGTCAAGCGGAAGTGTGACCTCTTCGCTTATCTTGAGGAGGCGTGGCTCCGACTGTCAAAAGACAGCGTTCGTGTCTTCCGGAGGACCAGTAAAGTTCTGATCCACGGTCAACCTGTGGGCTTTTAGTGCAGCTCGTCGTCTGAACTCGGTGAACATGTCCGACTCCATAAAGAACGTGGCGATCTTCGGTGCCACGGGGATGACCGGATCTGTGACCCTTCCTATAGCCGCGGCCGCAGGTGAGAGAGAGAGAGAGAGAGAGACATAGAAAGAGAGAGAAAGAGAGAGAGAGAGAGAGAGAGAAAGCTGGATAACGGAACGCAATGGACACTAACGCGCCAACGGGACCCGAGTCGTCCTGTTGACTAGCTAGAGTCGAATACAGCAGGATCGAGTTGTACCAGTGAGGTAGGAACCTGTTGCCTGTCCAGAATAGCACAGAGGGTCACGGAACCGATGGATTTCCTGTCAGTAAAAGTTAAGATAAAATCAGATCAGGTGATGTGATACAGATGTTGCATAAAATGCAATAGAATTCATCGAATTCAACAGGATCTAGTCAAATTTAATCTGATTTGGCCTGATTCTGATTTAGCCGCCAAGGTGGCTCAGTGGTCAGCACTGTCGCCTCACATCAAGAAGGTCCTCGGTTTGAATCCCGTCCCAGGTCCTTTCTGTGTGGCGTCTGCATGTTCTCCCTGTGTCTGTGTGAGTTTCCTCCATATGCTCCGGTTTCCTCCCACCATCATAAGACATGCATGTCAGGGTTAATAGTCCTGCCTGTGCCCCTGAGCAAGGCAGTAGGATAAAGACCTGGAGTTGGTCCCTGGCTGCTGCAGCTGCTCCTATGGGTTAGATGCAGAGAACACACATGTAGTTGCATGTATGTAAAACGACTTGTTGAGGTAGACCACACTAGAGTAGAACACTACAGCAGGGGGCTGATACTCCAGGTTTACTGTGGGGGGGCAGTCTGCAGCACACTGAGCTAAGAGGAGACTAAACACATCAGATGTGACTAGATACATAAGCACCTAGTGCGTGTGTCCAGTTGGGGTTGGTACATGTTGTTGGACGGAAGCAGCGGAGCTTCATGTACAACACGACACAAAGACAAGAGCCAGTTTGCTTAAAAGGTCAAACTCAGGCTACTGGATGCTTTGTGTAACAAGTAACTCTTAATACGCATATGACGTTTGCAGATGGATGATGTTATGGTACTGGCCTGGTCACCTGCCCAGCGTGTTTCCCCACCGGTCATCCAATGAGGACTGAGATACGCTCCAGTTTCCCCGCAACCAGACATAGGAGAAGCAGTAGATAATGGATGGTTGGATGGATGGATTATAGTATTGTCTGTGTTTTTGAGCGTATTCGTTATATGTATGTGATCTGGTTCCTGCCAAGCGATGCTCAGTCATTGTGGGGTCAGATTTAAGGATGGGGGGTCATTTCTTTAGTTAACTTTCCACACCACTGAACCAAATCCACCGTGTTTCAGATTATCTCGGATTACAGAGTTTTCTGATCTCTGTTTTGAAACCATTCAAACCCCAGCCCCTGCAGAAACTATGCCGAAGTCTCCTTGAACAAGACTTGAACCCTTAACTGCAGCAGGGCTCACTGCTCCTACAGCAGGATGGGTTAAATATAGAGAACACACTCCAGCGGCCTTGGTCGTGTGGAGCTGAAACACACTTACACAATTACCTATGTGACTCGACTGGCCTGAAACTATATATATTTGTGGAGGATGTTGAAAGCTGCAAATGCTGCAGGTCTCTGATGGACACACATGGTGTCTCATTTGATTCATTGTACTGGGAAGCGTTTTCATGTCCTCGCACGCCGAGCTGAAACCTGTGGAGTCACACTCGGTGTTTCAGCTGACTCATGGCTGTGCCACACAGTCAGCAGATAGCACAGAGCTGTTGGCTATCTGCTCCGGACAGGCAGGGCGGGCGTTCACTATCAGATCGAACAGGCTCTGTTAAGTAACAGGAGCTTCTGGAAACGTCTTGATCTCATCTCACCGGGGGGCAGACCAGCTCAGGAGGTAGGCCGGTCATTCAGTAATCGGGGATGGGTGGTACCCAGTCCCCGCAGAAACCGTTCAATCTCATTTATTGAAACTAGTGCTGTCGGTCTACACCGTTCAGCAGAAGTCATGGGTGGGATTGGACAGTACCAGCAGTGGTATCCATGCATCCCCTCATTCATCCTTTTACGTCCTGATTTTCTTCTTCTCTCTATGTTTACAATTCAGACAGTAGAGTTCATGCTGTCTGGATGTGACCTGTGCCAGTGCAAGTATTCAGTGACTTTTCATCCATCCATTATAAATCAGGTCATGGGGTCACGCTGGAGCCTATCCCAGTACTCATTGGATGAAAGGCAGGAAACACCCTGGACGGGTCACCATTCCATCACAGGGCTTGAGTAGTTAGGGGTTCAATCTCCTGCTCAAAGACACTTCAACACACTTTCTGCAGGGGTCGGGATTGAACCACCAATCTTCTGTAACTAGGTGACCACCCTACATCCTGAACTATGCCAAGTGACCTTTTAATGGGAACCCCCCCCACACACACACACACATCTACAATCCTTACCCACGCATCACTCACTAATACTCCTCAGTTATTGGTGGATAGTGAAATAGGATGAAATGTCCACTGGTTGTTCCTTCCAGTTTATCTGGATCAGTCTTTTGAATGAGAGACAGCCCAGTGACTCGAGGTGCCTGTGACACCACGGGACAAGCGAACACATCATGGGACAAACTGGAAAATGTCCATCAAACATCTGTAAGAAAGATATCAGGTCATTCAAATAGAGAGAGCAGTGAATCAGGTCGTCAATGTTTCTACGTGGCCTCCAGTGTCCTCTGCTGGCAGAACGGTGTCACTACATATGAAAATGAATGACCTGGCTGTGAAGAAGTTTCATCCACAGGTCATTTAATGCTCTAATGTGATGTTTACAAAATCACATGTCACAGTGTACTGTGTATTTCCCCCTGAATACATCATGTGAGCATATACTGTTGATGGCTTTCATAAAATGAGATGAACTCTTCCATAAAATGTCTCCACAGCAGAAAATGTTCATAGGTGATCTTCAGTAATGTGGGTATGAAGGCCAAGTAGATGGGGACATCCATGGTTCATTTTGTTAAAAGAGTAGAACAAGTTCAGAGAGTGGTCTCAATTTACTGTGATGCAGCCTTTAATGATCGGGGAATGACAACATTTAAATTACATAACCAGATAACCAGAACCACAGGTCTCACATCAGCAAATCCATGTTAGTCCAATACAATACCCAGCCCAAGGGAAGGATGGAAGGGATGACTCGCATTGAGCATCATCCTTATTCGTCCATGTTATCTGCCTCGGCCTGGGAGGATTCTTACTTGACAGACATGGTCCAAACTAAGAATAATCTCAATAATCTGTTCTTGTTTTTACTGGTGGTTGTTTTCCTCACAGCGGCTGCTGACTGGATGTTAAATTTAACGCACCCTTCATCGGCACAACACACATTGAACTATGAACACCTCAGTCAGCTGGATGTGGCATAGGCACCCATCCTCTCATTTCTTATGGACGTGTCCTACTTGCAACCAGGCATCTTGATAGTCATAGATTAGTACATAGAGCTTTCTTTTCCCTGCTCTCATATTTCAGATGGTCTCAGGCGGTGTCATTTTTTCTGTTTCAAAACTTTTGTGTGTGTCTGTGTGTTATTTAGTTGTGCGTCTCACCAGGATGACTTCCCAGTGTGTAAAATCTTACATGGCTGTCATTTCACCTTTCCGCCTGTTGTCTTATGGTACAGGTTACAATATGACGGTGCTGGTGCGGGACCCCACCTTGCTACCCTCCGACCACAAGGCCAGCCGGGTGGTGGTGGGAGATGTGCTGAATAAAGATGACGTGAAGAAGACCATGGAGGGGCAGGACGCTGCCATCATCATCCTGGGAACCCGCAGTGACCTCAGTAAGACACACCAGAATTCTGGGGAAAACACACAAACCCACATACACAGATGATGTGCACACTTACATGTGAGAAATAAGCACAAATCGAAACACACACACATGAACGTCCATACACTGTCTGATGAAGACACTCTCGCTTTCTTCTCACACACACATACACACACACCTCGCTCTGTTACACCATGCTTGTCTTTACACTTTCTCTCCATCCATCCATCCGTCCAATGCATGTGCTTCAGTTAACAACAGAAAGGGTGTATATAATCTGACCCTGTACTTTTCCATGGTCCTCAGGTCCCACCACCATGATGTCTGAGGGAACCAAGAACATCCTAGACGCCATGAAGTCTCGTGGTATCAGGAAGGTTGTTGGCTGCATGTCAGGTACAAGACATAACAGTTAAAGCATCAGTGCGTCGTGTGGCATGTAAATGCATAGCATGACTGAGTTGGATGCTAATGCTAACGATGCTACTGTGGAGTTTTGTAGCCTGTATTGAACAGGAGGTGACGTAGCTCAGTGGGTAGAGTGGGCGTCTGGTAATTGAAAGGTTGCAGGTTTGAGCCCCGGTCCTGCATACAGCATGTCGAGGTGTCGTTTGTCAAGACACTGAACCCCTAACTGCTCCCCGAGTGCCACATGGTGGCACCTCACTGGTCCTATACAATAGGATGAGTTAAAATGCAGAGAATTCCAAATTCCCCCTTGTGGGACTGAGAAGGGAATCCCTTCCATAAAGCCAATCTGACTATCAAGCTCTCCGACTTTTTCCATCTCCTCTCACAATCGTGACTCTCCGACATTTGTTGCTCACCTCCTGTTCCTCCCCGTCTCCCTTCTCCTTTCTCCCTCCCGTTATCATCTCCCCCTCCTCATCCAGCCTTCCTGCTGTGGGATCGCTCCAAAGTGCCGCCGCGTCTCCTCCCTGTGACAGAGGACCATGACAGGATGTACAGAGTGTTGAAGGACTCTGGACTGGACTACGTGGCTGTCATGCCTCCCCACATCGCTGGTCAGTAGAAGAGACAACAGAGATTACAGGAAAAACACAGCAAAAAACAAAATAACATTTAAATATACCACATTTCTACAGTTTTTATTTCTGTAAACTATAGAAAGAGTGGTAAAGGGGGTTCTGGTATGAATATCAACCAAGAAAAAAAGGATTCTGACATCCTCTCTCTTTCTCTCTCCCTTCCTGTTTCTCTCTGTCTCTCTCTCTAGGGGACAAGCCTCTGACGCAGAAGTACGTGGTGACGGAGAACATGGTGAAAGGCAGAGCCATCTCTAACCATGACCTGGGACATTTCTTCGTCAGCTGTCTGTCCACCTCGGAATGGGATGGCAAGACTGTGGGGTTGTGTGGAGAATACAGCCAGTCTTAAACAGAACGCCGTGGAAGTGTTCCAATGTCTGTTTCTGCCAATCACTGCATCGCCATATCAGGGGAAGGAAGTGGTTCATTTCAAAATTACAGGGAATGAATGTAGATTAATTGATCCACTGGCTTGCTCCACCTGCTCCCAGTGCCTTACTGCCTTATCTTCTACCTTCACCTGCTGTCATTGTGAATGAGCCGATCATAGTCTTTCTCTGTGGATTTCACATCATGGTAGCCTGGACTGAGATCTCGCATTGAAGTCTTATACTGCAAGTCTTTCTTTTTCTATGTACAATCAGCAGTTATATTTTCTGTCCCATCATTTTGGAGATTCATCGTGTGATACTCTGCATCTGTCAAATATGGTGTTTTTATGGCATTTGAAATAAAAGTTTACCATTCACAAATCATTGTGTTATTGCGTATAGCGAATGTATTGCTGCAGGTCACTAGTTTAAATGAAGCACAGTTCAACTATAGAAATGTAGTTTTACTTACAATTGCATGACATACTATAGCACATTCACACAATGAGGCCATCCATCCAGCGAGCTTTACATGAAAGAATACACATTCTTGATATGTAGTCAATGGTCTGGGTGAGGAAATCCCAGAAAGGTGGATCAGTTCATGGATGTTGAGTTGGATTGAGAGAAAAGTCTCATTACTCATGGGTGACATCCTCAGTCTGAGCTTGCTGCAGTATCCCCACCCTCATAGACAACACAGCCACATAACCACCAAAACAAAGGATGCTCTCATATACACATCGACCATTGGCTGGAGGTTCAATGGTAACAGCTCCTATTCACAGGATTATCAGAGTATTGTAAAATGGTGACAGATGTACTCGTATCCCTCTTGCTCCCTCTTCACATAAGAGAAGCATTTGTGGTCAACGGCCGGTTTGCATATGAGACCATGAGCTGTATCGTTCATATGTGTAGGGATGCTGCAGCAAGCTCAGACAGAACCGGTCCACACATCCACATCCAGCATAACAGGCGGTTTAAACGTTGCATCCTCATGAACTGGATCAACCTCTGTTGACAGAGGCAGGCCACATGGTCCATGTGAAGCTGAGTGGAACCTGGACGTCCACGGGAATATGATAGGCCGTCTCCCGGAGTGACAGCCATCAAGCCCAGCCAGCAGCGTAGTCTTTAGACGTGACGTTGGCTCTGCCAGCCAATCTGCAGACAGGGGGCGGGGCTTGGGCTGTTTTTCCAGGATGACTCTGTGTCTCATGTGGCAAATAAACGTCGACGCGTAGAATTTAAACAGAAGTAGGAACTCTGCCTCCATGTCACCGAGCGACGGCAGAGGAACGTCGAGCCCGTCTCTCTGACCGCATCTCTCGGGTGAGTCCTTCATCTCCATACTGAGATAGTTGGTCAAAGTTTGTCCCCGCGGTTAGAAGACGTTTCCTGTGGACGTGTTTCCTGTCCATGTGAACGGTTCCGCACGTAGCGGACACGTTAGGTGAAGTCACTGCTGAAAGTGAAAGGAACTTATTTCTCTTGTTTATATGTACTACTCGATATACTCGTCATTCAAGTACGGTGTAATGTGTTGTTCCTATGCTCCCTGACGTGTCTATTCTCCGTAGAATTGGGGTTTGTCGTGTTGACGGGTGTACTTTACTTCTTTAGTGTTTTTACGGTTTTGTTTCATTTTTCAGTTTCACAAACAACTTCACTCATGGACGGTACAGCTCAGGTGGTAGGGCGGCCATCTGGTAATTGGAAGATTGGTGGTTCCAAACCCCGGTTTCTTCGGAAACCCTGTCGAAGTGTCCTTGAGCAAGACGCTGAACCCCGTAGAAGAAGCTTTACAACTAGATGTCGTCTCTGTGTTTAACTCATTTATCTTGTAGAATAGAGGCAACAAGCAGCCACCGGGCCCGGGGTTTAAGGGTCTTGCTCAAGGGCACATAGACACGCTTTCTGTAAGGGCTGGGAACAGCAATCTTCCTCAATTACTCAAGACGTAGCTAAGATTTAATCACAAATTGTTTGGGACGACAGATTAAATTAACCTGGTTGGTAAATCTGTCATGCAGACTGTGTAAATTCACATTGACATCTACTGCCCGTATAGAGATGATTATTATTGACAATAATAGTAATATTTGAAATAGGTTAAAATTTATCTCAGAGCCATTTGAGAAGGTACAGCTGTGGTATCAGGCAGAGGTGGAAAAATAAGTTCAATACTAATGAACACACAACGGTCGTTAGAGGCGTTTGTGACAGAGGATTTTGTTATTTTGCATCTTTAAAAGACATTTTTGGATGATTGCGAAACAGTCGGGTGCTTACCAGTTTATGACGTTAGTTATCGTTATTGCGTCAAGAAACATATAAACTCCACTACCCACAATGCCCCTGGTTCTATCTCCCCTCCCCTTCCCATTGGCGAGAAACTCAAAATCACGGGCGGGAGAACGAAGCCGTCTTCAGTGCGTCGGTAAGAAAACAAAAATAAGGCATAAAACTGGTTGACCTCCGAAAATGAGAATTATTAAAATTAATCGGGGATATGCTTGAGGTTTAGAGAAATGTGTACATTTAAGATGTACTTGAGCCAGGATAACGTCAGATTTTGGTGCTACCGGTCCGGAGTGTAAAAAGAGCGGACCGGAATCAGATGGGTTTTTTTCATTAAATGTGACTTATCCCATGTGTATATAAAGAGATCGGCTCACATTTATACTCCCACGGATACCAATATGAAACGGAATCGACCGATTTAAGAATTTAATTGTGTTTTTATTTCGTCTTCCGAAGATTCAACCCCGTCGTTGCTTAGAAGTCCGTTACGTTTAACTGCAACGTTACGTGTGTTGTGTGGGCGGACACTGCAGGAAGTTGGTTTAAAGTGAGGCTAAAATAATCATCTTGTATGGAATAATACATTTTAAAAGGATAAACAATAAATATCATATCGGTACAGTGCATATCAATGAACATTTGGAGTCAAATGTAAATGAGCAGGTCTAGTCGCTGCTCATTGCTCCTGTACAACAGGATGACTAAAATGTTCTTCTAAGCTACCAGACAAATTTTCATCTGTTGTCCCAAGCAGTTAGGGGTTCAATGTTTTTCTCAATGACACTCCAACACACTTTCTGATAGTGTTGGGAATCAAACTACCAATCTCACGATTACCAGAGGATTCAAATGCAGCACACCTCAGCAGGTAGGGCGGTCATCTAATATTTGGTAGATTGGTGGTTGCGTTACTCAGGAAGTGTGTTGAAGTGTCCTTGAGCATTGGACAACTTGTGAAAATGTTCCTGGTGACTAAATCTGGCATATTAACATTCTAAACATTCATTGATATGCACTGCCCCTATAAAAGGATTCTGGTCCACCAGATGACCACCCTACCTACTGAGCTATGCTGCCCTGACATAGATACAGATGATTACATCAGCTATGTGCACAATGAAGTTACAATGAAGTAGCATGTGTCTATAAACAGTCCTAAAGTTTAAACAAAGCTTTTACTAATGAGGGGTTTTATAATGTGTTGTGTGTTTGGTCCATGAAAGAACAGTATGGCGACAAAATGTCTTTAGTTCTTAGAGCAGGTTCTGGAGGAAATTGGAAATTTTATGATGTCCAAAGGGGAATTTTAGGGGGAACCGCAGCTCAGATATGGAGCGTTCACTTCAGGGACTGTAAAGCCAAAGGCTACGGGATCGAACCCACCGCAGGGCATAAGAAAGGCCATTCAGCCCTAAATCCCCCAAGCTCCACCTAATTGTGTCCACTCCCACAACACGGGGACTAATCTTGACACATAAAACATCTTTGATAAAGATATACACGTCATGTTTAAAACACGTCGTGGCATACAACATGTTGAACAGTTTGATAGTTTTAAGTTTATCAATCTAAATGGTAAATGGATTTGTTCTTATAAAGCACTTTTCTAGTCTAGATACCACTCAAACAGAAAGATTTGCAAAGAATGCCTCACATTTACCAAGCTAGGCAGTGGGGTATGAACCTGCAACGCCGACTCCTGGGCATGCCTTTCAAATTATTCTCTGGAATATTTCAGACCTCATTTGTAAGAAAATTTAGGTATTAAATTCCTGTTATCATTAATTGACACAACAAAAGTGTAATCTCAATATGAGAAGATCCAAATTTCCTCCAGATATATTACTATTGGAAAAATAAACAATATTGAATTGTTGTCTTGCCCAGCTAATAGTTTTTCTTTTTCTTCTTAGCTCAATGATGATGACAAGAGGGGAGAAACGTAAATTCCCTGCTGGGGACGTCGAGGTTTCGGATGGGAACGGCGGCATACTGGAGAGCCAACGCCAGTTTGTGTTTTATCTTTCCCTGAACAAATACCAACGGGGCCAGGAGTTACCCGAGCCCAGCCTCCGGAGATCTGTATTAATTGCCAACACACTCCGGCAGATAAAGTTTGAGAACGTGCCGTCCGTCGACATGGAAGTGTCCCCATTAGCGCCCACTAATACTGCATCCTCACTCCAGACCAGGGAGGAAGTTTCTCCTAGGATGGCAAAGCCATACCATCAATCAACAGAAATGGTTCCCAACAACCACTCAGGAGTAGTCCACGACTACTCAGCAGTGTCAAACCAACAGACAGTTCTATCAAACTGTTCTTCCAATAGATTTCAAACAACCTACCTCTCAAGTGCATCAGCTTACCCTTTGTGTATGGAAGAGGATGATGATAGTGGTGGTGGTGGTGGTGGTGGTGATGATGAGCGCTGGGGGTCCATATCCCCTGATCCCGATTTTTCCCTTTCAGCGGCAATTTCTTCCATACTCACTGCGCTGGACTCCACCATGGAAGTAAGCCCGGGTGTCCCCTTGCCTCTGCCACCTCCACGCATGCCCCTGAGGTCCTTGGAAAACTTGTCGGGGCCTGAAGGAGATGCAGCGGGGTCAAAACAGGGGGTGAAAGGTCACTGGAACAGCTGGGAGTGCCAGGAGGACTGCCGGCCTGCAGAGAGCACCCTCGAGGGAATGAGGTCCAGCTATCTGGGCAACCTAGCCGTGGATGACCTGTTCCAGGATATAGACACGTCCCTGATGGAACAGGACATGGCAGCACTTGAGGTGAGGGGTGGCGGGGCACTTAACCGGGGAGGATCTCCTGAAGTGCCTGCCTCCTCTCTCCTTCTGTTCCACCTCCTCCGCTCCACTTCCCCTCCATCTTGTCTCTCAACCTTAGCATGAAGTGCTAAACATTGTTCTCCTTATTCAGTCCCAGACCTGTGAGAAAGGGGTTTGAATTAGAGCACCTGGTGGAGATTATGGTATGGTTCTAATGAAAATCAGTGAAAGGGGAGAACAACACGATCGCGAGACAAACTCATGGAAGGTAAACTAGTTATAAGTAAACTAGTTTTGTACCAACATAAAACCAGGTTTTATGTTGACCAAGGAATGATGACTTACAGCCTTTTATTCGGGCTGTGCTTTCGTTTAACTGAATGCTACATTTGCTACGAATGTGTTGGTGTTTACTGGTGGTTTAAATGCAGTTGGTCTATGAATGGATTGGTGTAGAGGCCCCAACTTTTGTCGTGCTGATGTTAACATGATTTGGAGGCGCTTTTAGGAAAGCCGGAAAGAAGTTTAACACTAAATGATACAGCCTGTGTCTTCTGTGAAGAGATTCTTAAACTTCATTCCATCTGTGGGTTTTAAAAACCAGGATTACCTGGTCTGTTGTGGTATCAGAGTAGCTTCTGAAGCGTTGTTGCGCATGTGAGATTAGCAGTGCACAGGGCCTCCTCATACCCATAATAAATATTTCAGGAGTGGTAGTGGGAACTATTATATAGGTCCCTAATCATCCATTTATCCTTCATGATCACAAAAACTAGTGTATTATTTAAGACTATTTAAATGAACATCTAGCTAACCACATCATTCCTTGTTACCTCTAAAGACTGAAGTCAAGCTTCGGGAACAGGGCTATTCTCAGTACATTGAGCTAAATAAGAGCAATTGTTTTAGCTGTATGATCACCCACATTTCCAGGTTCCCCCTAGCTGTCCAGTGACTTACAACAGTGAGCTGAACCAGTGACGTGTGATTGGTTTAAAATGTTCTGTTACACAGAACAACTTTGCTGCAATTACTATTGTGCAAATGACCTCGAGTTAATCCCAGTGAAGTTCTTAAACATAGTACTAGGACAGTGAATTGGGGGTTTTCTCCCCAAGTCATGGATTAAAGAAGTCAACCAGCCACTTAGAGCCATACACGAGGACAGCAATAAGAATTCGCGCCAGGAAAAAAAAAACTTTTCTAAAGAGCTGAGAACGCCCCGTTTTGTCGCTACAGTGCCTGTGGATGAGCCGTTTTTTTTGACAGCACAAATGTTTGAGTTGTGTTAATTCACTTTCTACAATCCCCATGTTTGGTTTCCATGTCTGAATGGTTGCACTTTTGTATAGTGTGCATTGGTTCTCACCACCACAGGTTTTCTCTGTACATGTTGAACAGTGAAGAGTAGTATGAGACTGGAGACAGAGTGTTGGAGCAAAAAGAAGAAATTTACATCAACATACATCTCAATGTAATGACAATGCACTCATAAGGATCTCCTTCAGCCATGCATCATGTACAGAATCCTAAACAGTCTTGAAATCTGCAGATGAATGCATGCTGGGATAACTGGTTTGAGAGTATATCCCAATAACCAAGGTTCAGGTTTTTTTTATTCTTTTGTACTATAATATCATGTTTTTATAGAATCAAGGTGCTTTCTATGCAATGACCCCTCTGAGGAGCAGGATTGCAGCATCAGACCATTTCTGAAAGACAGATTTGTTAACAAGACAGGGTTTTTAAAGAAGGAACAGTGCTCATCACCAGAGATGTTTTGTGTCACATAACAGTTACACAGAATTATGGTGCCCATTTTGACGTAGTTCTAAATATTTTATAGTTATGTAAGCACATTGAGATGTATGGCAATTTAGAATGTTTTTATTTTACTAAATGTTTCCTCATGTTAATGGTTTTGTTCTTATTAAAACATGAAAAAGGAGCATTGTGTGTCTGCTTGCTAATCTCACAATGCTGTCATTTCATTCCTAGAGGTCCATTTTTACATCTCACGCTTAGTGCCTAGTGGAGGTGGCGATTTAGGTGGACCTTGGCAGGGATTAAGGCCAGATGCCCTTACTGATGCCCTGTCAGGTTTTGAACTCACAACTTCTGACTTGTCATTTCCTGAAATGTTCTACCACTGAGCTTCCACGGCCCCAATATTCAAATACTAGAACAAGATTAAACTCCATAGACCCCTGAAAGACAGAAGCCGAGCCCAACCATTAACATTATGTACCAACCTACAGCGTCAGAACACACAAGTCAGATGTAGTTGTTCATTGTTGCTCCATGTGTTAAGACAAATGTCAGTCCATGTGGCCACAAAATGAGGTGAATCGGTTCAACTGGATCAGAAGTTTGTTCAGATACGTTCCATCATTCAACCAGGTGACTTCTTCAGTCTGAATATACTTCTGGTTCAGTTGAACCGATTCACCTCTTTTTGTGATTTCCATACCTGGATTATTGAGCATGGATCAAAATGCTCCATGTGGTGTGACAGCAGCTTCCCGTCCTGCATTGCAGCTGGACGAGCCTTTTGGTTTTCATTTGAACCAAGCATGTTGTAACTTGGTGTCTTGACACATGCTCAGTAATCCAGGCAGAGAAATCATAGAATGTTGAATCCATTCATCTGGACATGGGGTTTTGGTGATGCACACGTCTGACTGCTTATACAGGAGACATCTCCAGTCTGAGCTGGCAGCAGGCATCCCCCACCTTTATAGGCAATATTCCAATAACGACTCAAGCCAACGATGGACTGGGGAAAGCGAACAGCGCCGCCATCTAGTGGACTCAATACGACACCACATCCTGTTATACATCAGGAAAGTGACGTATTAAGTTTTAATACGTCACTACGTCAATACTTAGTATTAAAGATTATAGTTTGAATCATGGCAACCTCTCACCATCAAAATATACTTTCACACCTTGATTTAATATGATGGCTTTTAGAAAGACAAAGATGGATTCATTGGTTCTTTTCTACATATTTCCTGTGCTACTGGGTGGCATGGACAAAATCCTAGTTCCAGCCTTCTAAAGAGGAGGGGCACCTGCAGTGCTTTCAGAAAGGGCTTCTTCTGAATGGTGAGGTGTCAGTCCATTTTTCAGGATCTGCCATTTTGTATGAGAGAAGTTGAAATCTGCTTTGCATTACGCACTGCAGACCTTCCTTTCCATGGCCATGCACAAATGTATGGCATGACTTCTGCTCATATTACCAAGCTGGTTTAATACCACATCAAACTGAGCCATTTGAAAAGCCACAAGCTCACACCATCCAAAACCAAGCTCTGTTACCCATTACCTCGAGATGAACGGATAAGAATAGGGTTTGGTGCAGCAGTGTGGTGAAACTTGGGCAGGGGAAGTGAACGTTGTCTTACAACCCCCCCTTCAAGGCTGGTGAAATTCTAACTCTGCATTTAACCCATCTTATTGTATAGGAGGAGTGTGTAACCCCAACAGCAGCGTGCTCATGGAGCAATTAGGGTTTTGAGTCTTGTTCAAGGACACCTTGACACACCTTCTGCAGGGGCCAGGGATGGAATCACTAGAGGACCACCCCACCTCCTGAACTACCCCACCCCTCAAGTAAAACCAGAGTGAGGAGCGGTCTTTCATGCAGGTGATTTAATATTGAATGAAAACATTACAAAGCAAACCTGGGTTATCTTCAGAGTTAATGGAACAGTGAACACATGTTATTCAGATAAGTTCAGCTACCAACCCGGTCTGACGAAGACAAGTACAGTATCACGATACAGTCGGCCTATCAAACGCCACCTCTGAGAAATCGTGTCATGAAATAATTAAAGTGCATCACAAAGTCTTCCCTAAGACCCAAGCTGGATGAGAACCCGCAGGGTGCATCACCTTCTTCCTTTAAACGCCAACAATACAAAGATGCGGCAGAAATCACACATACGTGACAGATGGTGATCGACGTTTCACATCATCAGCCAGCACCGTGACCCAACACCCCATTAGCCCGTATTTACCCTCACTCTGCAGTCTGTGTGATTTACCATCTGTGGGTGAGGGAGGTTTTCTGTACATACTAAAGCCCACCAGGGAGCAGCATCACTAAGGAGGGCAGCCTGGTCCCGGGACGGCTTTCCTCATCACAATACGTTTCTGTTACACCCGCGGCCTCTGAAGTCAAACTACACACACACACAAAGAAGAAAGTAAACTCCACAAATATACAATTAAATCAAAAGAAGGAAACATTTCACTTTGACTTTCCCCATCTTTGGAAATACTCAGCCCAGACCTCGTGTCAGACCTTTGTTTGAGAAACTGGCCCAGAGGCAAACTGCCATTAGTGACACTTGTCATCCCAACACAATGTGTGTCCCTGCATCCTGTCAGCAGACATCTGGATGCTGCCACATCTTAAGCTAACAGCAAGCCAAATAGACACAGGGAGACATCTGGTGATTAAGACACGAGAACCGACGACAAACACAGAACGGAAGAAACAGCATCCTGAAGATTCTCAGCTGACATTTGAGCCCCCCCCCAAAACAACATGTTTTAACCGCAGCATCTTGTGAACCTCGTCAAAATGATGAGTGTAAGTAAAGTTTATAATGGATGAAATGCTCCCAAACTGTTTCAGACTGAGCAGACTGGAGTTCGAGTCTGGAGATACTGTTCATGGACGTCACTCAGCAAACCCAGAACCTCTAAGACACAAACGGTGATATACGGCAACAACTTCTGATCCTGCAACCGGTCTTCACTCCGAAACACTGGCACAAACAGAGTCACCATGTGATGTCCACTAGCCAAGACACAAGTTTCCCCGACCGGCCGCTTCTCAGGAGGCCGTCAACTTTCTGCCCTCATCCCTCGATGGGACACCATAGTCAGAGTAAGCTGGGTGGTCCAAACCCAAACTCTCTTTCTTAAACAGCCAGTGAGGTTCTTGTGTAAAGGGCTGAATCTCAAAACGTCCTCCTCCATTTGTGGCACCCTCTCCCCTCACTGAACCCCACGACCTGGCCTTGGCCTGTGGCTGACGAGAGAGGACAAGAGATGATGGACGAGGCTTCTTAAGATTCAGCCTGCCAACAGTGTTCGGTGGGGTTGGGGTTTGTCAACAGTCCAAAAGTTGGGAGGATGGTTTGAAGTAGAGCTGGTTCCCTCCACTGCTCAGGCCTTGTTGATGGTGTTGTAGGACAACTGAGACCCGGGGTCAAGGGGCTTGGTGGCAGCTTTCTCCCTCTGGCAAGACTCTTCATCCATGATGGGCTCCCTGTCCTCCTCCTCCTCAGCCTCCTCACACCGTGGCAGCTGCAGTAAGGTGGTCAGGCCATGCAGGTCGGCCATCTTGTGGAAAGTCCGCAGCAGGAGGTACATCATCATCAGACCCACGAACAGGTAGACTGTGGGGGGAGGGAGAGGAAGACAGTCACATGAGTTCATGAAAGAGTTCTTCTTTTCCAACTTTGCTCTTTAAAGAAAGGGTCAAAGGTCACTTTGGGGGAAAAAGTTTGGCGTTTAGCTCGTCACAGGGTCATTTGAGCTACTCGGAAACATGAATGTTGACCTGGAAACAAATAATTCTTCTTTTGACAAATACTAAGGATAGAAGAGGCTTTTATCACCGTTACAGGACCGTCGTGATCACTTTCAGAGTAGGGCCTAAAGATGAAACATGCTTCCAGTGGATGAACCTTCATCCCTGCAAACCAGAGGAGGGAGAAGAAGCTTTACTCGTTTACCTCGCTCATAAAAAACAAAATGTCTTCTCTGCATTCAGCCCATCCTGCTGTATAGGAGCAGTGAGGAGCTGGAGCACCCGGGGAGGACTTATGACCACCAATCCTCCTCCGACTACCAGAGGGCCGCCCTGCCTCCTGAGCTATGCTGCCCCCAGAGGGAAGTCGAAGGAACATTCAAGTTAATCTGGACTGGGGGGCGACCTACATCATGATTACATAACCAAATGTGAGAAGGAGGAAACGAGCCTCACTGTGACGTTTCATGTGAACCGCGGAGGCCAAAGGATTAGCGGGCCTGGAACAACACGTGCAGGGTCTCAATATGTCGGTCCAACAGGGGCCCGACGGGCTGTAAGGTTCAGAGAGACACATTCTTATCAAGAGGAGAAAAACCAAGATGATGCTGGTGACTGGCTGTTTTGGGGAAATGATGTTGAGGTGCTTTTAAGCATGTCAAGTCATCATCAACAGCTTATCCAGGGTCAGGCCACAGAGTCATGCTGGAGCTAATCCCAGCCCTCGTGGGATGGAAGGTGGGGGAACACCCTGGACAGGTCACCGTTCCATCACAGGGGTTGAACCGTTGGGGGTTCAGCGTCTCGCTCGAGGACACTTTGACATGATTTCTTGAACCACCAATCTTCTGATTACTGGACAAAACACAACAACTCGTCTCCAGTGAGCCCACACAGTCATCCTAGAGGATGGATGGGAATCAGCATGGCCCCCGTGGTGGTGGCTGGAAGAGGACCGCCATGAGTGAACCCCTGACATGAGTGAGCCCGCTCACCGCGGCTGGTAGCTGAGGGCAAGTCTTCCTGCTGTGCAGCAGCTTCACAGTACGTCTGGTCAAATCACCACACGGCAGATGAGTCATAACTCACAGCACCAAAGCCGCGCGCTGTGATGCTGGCGAGACACAAAACAACCTTTTGAGGCCTAACTCAATTTCAGTCCACATAGGGACAGAAACCAGGCAGCAGCGTGACCACGTCATGTGACGCCACCGTCTGACAATCTAATCAGAGACGGAGAAGGACCGTGGAGGAATACGAAGCTTTGTGAAGCCCGTATGCTGACCACACCATGACGCCATGTTGTGTGGTTACACCCTCACATTAAAGGGCATTCATAGAAGTGGGATCATGTGAAGCCAGGCCGTAAGACTCCGTCTCATGATGGAAAAACCTATAGGAGAACCCACCTCTAATGCCAGACATGCCGTGAGAGAGGCGCAGAAGAAGAAGCTTGGTTCATGTTTCTTTCTACATCCATAAAATAACACACGTCTTCTATATCTCAGCCATCCTGCTGTACAGGAATAGTGAGAAGCTGCAGCATCCAGGGACCAGCTCCTCCTCCTACTGCCTTGCTCAGGGGCACAGGCAGGAGTATGAACCCTGACATGTCTTATGATGGTGGAGGAGACCCACACAGACACAGGAGAACATGGAGACTCCACACAGAGAGGACCTGGGATGGGATTCAAACCCACAACCTTCTTGATGCGAGACACCAGTGCTGACGACTGCATCACCATACACAGAAACAAGAGAGACTGAAACGGACAGAGACAGACAGACAGACAGAGTGACAGACAGACAGAGAGTGACAGACAGACAGAGAGACAGACAGACAGAGTGACAGACAGACAGACAGAGAGTGAGACAGACAGACAGAGAGTGACAGACAGACAGAGAGAGACAGACAGACAGACAGAGAGTGACAGAGAGACAGACAGACAGACAGAGAGAGAGAGAGAGACAGACAGAGAGTGACAGACAGACAGACAGAGAGAGAGTGACAGACAGACAGAGAGTGACAGAGAGACAGACAGACAGACAGAGAGTGACAGAGAGACAGACAGAGAGTGACAGACAGACAGAGAGTGACAGACAGACAGAGAGTGACAGACAGACAGACAGAGAGTGACAGACAGACAGACAGAGAGTGACAGACAGACAGAGAGAGAGGACAGAGAGACAGACAGACAGACAGAGAGAGACAGAGAGACAGACAGACAGAGAGAGACAGACAGACAGACAGAGAGTGACAGACAGACAGTGACAGACAGACAGACAAAGGGAATTTTTGGTTCCCACTGGTTGCATCTGAACAC
>OMLC01081524.1:0-12718 GCA_900302585.1 Regalecus glesne
CAAAGGGTCTTTTTTTGTCAATGTGTTACATGGAGAAAGCATATTCCTGCATTCACCCCTTAGTACTAATACCACTACTACTAACACTAGTAATAGTGAAAGTAGTCACTAACATTAATACTTACTCCAGGTATAATTCAGAGCAACTTATAAAAAGCACACCTAGAGATTTGACAGCTGTTCCAAAACCAGCAGCGTCGTCACTGGCAACCAGTCACAAGGAGGTCAGAGTTCACAGTCGCAGCACCCTGAAAAACAGACAGAAAAACGGGTGTGAGAGAAACACATTACCACAACACCAGACACTGCTGTTCGAGACCCTGCTGTTCCTCTGTCTGGACGCCAGCAAGTCCCTGCTGTTTCAGCCGAAGGGCTGCGGGAGTTGAGGGAAGACAGGGCCAGGTTGAACCTGTAATAAATGGACTGCGATTCTCAAAGCCAGATTATTTATACAATTAAGTGGCTACAATTAATTTCTCATATGAAATAAATGCCTGGCTATGACCCTTGTGGCCATGCTCGGTGGATAGTCTGGGCATGACCCCTGCTCATAAACCCTCAGTTACCACCGGGTCTCTTAAGGCCCTCACAACCTTCACTCTGACTATTAACGGTCTGAATGGCACTTATTTTCCTGTACACTGAGGCGTTTCCATGGTAGCCGCGAGCATGAACATATTACGCTGGCTAGCGTGTGGACGGCATCACTCGGGGTTACCAGGTCTGTGTGACGTATCCAGCCCAGCAGCCAATCAGAATCAGTCCCGAAGCACCCGAACTCAACACAGGCCATCGCCAAACATGAACACTGAAGTCCAGCAGTGCGAGAGTCATTGCCAGATTTACTGTAATATCTTAAGAGTACAACCGCATACGTTTAGCACGCCAGGCCCTGAAACAACCTTGTGTGCTTGGATACAGCATCAGTGATAGAGCGCGTGTGCTTCGGGTACTGATGGGCCAGATGTTGCGGGCTCAAACCCACTGTGGGGCCCCAGGAAGAGCATCCGGCCTCAATCCATCAAGCTCCATCTAAGTCCGTGTCCAGCCCCACAACGTGGGGACTAATGGTGACATGAAAAATATAAGATTGGAGTAGACAAGTCCACTGAAGCAAAAATTCACCTGTTGCTTTCTCTTCCCTCCTCCTCTTCCTCCTCCTCCTCCTTCTCCTCCTACTCCCCGCCTGGGCGACATGAACAAGCTATTTTTACTTTACTGCCGGAGTTGTGACGAGGATGTAGAGATAGAACGCCGGCCAAGTGTGCCTATGCGGACATGTGTCGTGTCCATGCGTGTATATGCTGGTGGTGAGGAAAGTCGCGTTGAGAGCATTGTAAGATGGTGGCAGATGTACTGCTAGCCCCGCCCCTCGGTTCAAGGATGGCCTTCCTCTCTTTGTATAGACTCCTCTTTCAAACCAGCGTTCCTCCCTATCAGGGATGTGCACATCCTCATTTTTGGAGGGGCGGCCACAGGCCTGTAGATGGGTATGACTGCAGAGTCCTGGGCTGACATGTGAGCTCTTGCGTTGTGCCGTCCTCTGACGAGCCAGATGTCACAGGTTCAGACCCGGCCATAGCCTTGATGGCGCTCTAGGCAAGATATCATTTTGCCGCCCCATCTCCGAAAGTCAGCAATGCTACATGGGTCACACATGCTCACCACACACAGCCACCGACACAATTATATGAGTGCCAAAACAACGGTTCTGAGACTAGTACAACACACCTTTTAACAGAACTTCTCACATTCAGAACCAAACACATTGCTATATGAGCCATATTTGCGCCCCTGTCTGTATGGACCAGCCGGTGCTGCATGGGATCGAACCCACCGCGGGGTCTCAGGAAGGGCATCTGGCCTTAATCTCCAAAGCTCCATCTAACTAAGCATCCACCCCCATAACATGGGGACTGACCGTGACACGTAAACATGGACTTCTTGAAATCCGGTTAGTGTAGGATGTCTTTGTCAGTTCTGGTGTACCAGTGCCCCCAGTATGCCAGGTTGAGCACCAGTTTGCTCATCTATGCTTGTTTGCATTTTAACGTGTCCAGAATCCCCTGGTAACCCCACATTTGATATCACAACACTATGAATTGTGGGTAATTCCCTCGGGCAAGGCCTGCAGAATACAAACTGAAGTGTCCGTGAAAGGCACAAAATGTCCGCAGGAGCACCCTCATGCACTTGAAGGTTTCAGAGCGGGACAGCCTGAAACCCTCACAGTTTCAGCGGGAATGCCGCCTGGTCCGGGCGAGCGCCGTTTGTCTCAGACAACGCTGGAAAGCAGTGTTGTCTTTTCCCACCACGGGGCATTTGCATCTGAAGTCCAGCCAGTTTGAGAACAGGAGGCCAGGGGAAGGTCGCTGTGGGCACGGCGTGGAGGCGCTAGACTGCAAAAGGTCAAAGGTCACTTTGTTGTACTGCACAGAGCTTGTGGTTTGTAGCAGACACCACATCTCTAATGATCAGCACGTGACTAGCGGCCACTATTTTTCTAATTGAAATGTTAATCTGCTGCGGTTGTGCTGTGGCGAGCGGCGTTTCATGACCTTTCGACCCCCCATGACAGTGGACAGCCGGTTACGTATATTGCGGAGCTTGTCTGTGTGTGTGTGGGTTGGACTGAATTCACTCATTCATATTCTTAGGTCTTATTCTGTGTTCACATCATCCATTGCACGGCTCTCCGTGTTGGGAGACAGACACCTCCTCTGTGGCTCTCCCTGAGGTTTCTTCCTCTTTTTCTTCCTGTTAAAGGTTTTTAAGGGAGTTATTCCTGATCAGACGTGAGGCCCTGAGGACAGGATGTTGTGTTACTGTAAAGTCCACTGATGCATATTGTTAATTTGTGATAATGGGTTATGCAAATAAAATGGACTTGACTTGACTCAGGAGCAGAGCGAAGGCACGTGGGAGCTCTAAGGTGAGCTAACAGGAACAGGAAGCAGGTGCCACTAGCAGGGGGAATTCACAGTTTGTGACGATGAGGCCAGAGATGCATATGAACGCCGCGGCGTATCTGATCTTGGACATCCCGCAAACCACTGAAGACAGACTGGAATCAGATGGCGTGGGATGGTTGCACAAAGGAACTCATCACATGTAAAGCACATGGACGCTTCGGCAGCGGTCTGAAGGTCAGTGCCAGAGGTCGCTCAGCGGCTTCGAACATGTCAAACAAGTGATTCCGTCAACTTTCATCCCAAACGGAGAGAACAGGAACGCGTTGATCACATGACGGGTTCAACTTCACGTGTCACGTAGTGGATGCGGACATGGACTTAGATAGAGGTTAGGGGAGACTGAGGCCAGATGTCTTTCCTGACGCCCCACGGTGGGATCAAACCCACAACATCTGGCTCATCACTTCCTGAAGGGCGCGCTCTACCACTGAGCTAACGGCTACTGCGGCTCCCATAGCGGTGTTTACATGACTCAAAAGTCAGAGTGCTGCCTCTTTCAGCTCATGACCCAGGAGCTTGTCTGTATGCAAATCACATGACCACAAACTGTGATTTCTCCATGACATTCCAGCCAGTCCTGTCTGCAGCGTCAGGTGGGGTGTTCACGGACACGTGTCTGCTCTGGAAAAGCAGATGTGGAAGAGTCTGGAGAGATTACATTCGTCATAATTACTCCGGTAAGATTTTGAATATGTACTCACGCGGGATGGATGTGGTTACGGGGCCACTCCGTGACGCGGCGGTTAGCCCTGTTGCCTCGCGGCGAGAAGGCCCCGGGTTCAAATCCTGTCCCAGGTCCTTCCTGTGTGGTGTGTGCATGTTCTCCCCATGTCTGCGTGGGTTTCCTCCAGGTTCTCCGGTTTCCTCCCACCGTCAGAAAGACACGCAGGAGCTACAGATGCGAATTAGCTTGACGCTATAATCTGGTGCAGCGCATCGAATGGTGACGTTAATGTAAAAAGCTGCATATGGTCCCTTAAAGAAAGAGAAGAACAGTTATTCACATCAGCGGGGACCACCATCTCACACGCACACGGATGCAGCAGCACTCAGCAGGCTTAAAACCATGAGAAGTCTGAACCCGCAACATCTTTCTCATCAGCTCCCGTAGCAAACGCTCTACCCCTGAGCACATCGTGTTGTAACCTAGCCCCAATAAGCATGGCATGCTAGCGAGTCTTTCACTCACTACTTGTGGGAGAGCCCTGTCAGCCGCCCAGTCCGGCGCTGACTAGCATCCGTCTGGTAGCCATCCCTCATGGCCAGGTCCTCTTATCTGTTCATGAAAACAAGCCTCTGACTCATTCCAGGGCTGTGGGATCATTATCCTACAGACGTCTGCTTAAAACAACACTGGCATGAGGAATTCACATTTCTTTCCCCTACATTTCCATTTTTAACGCAATCCTCCTGAAGCCATGAGAACAGTTTTTCTGCTGCCGGGTCCCCTTGGCGTCCTTTGTAAGAATGGTAATCCAGGGGTTGACGGGCGTAATACAGTGAAGAGGTTCATGCTGGAAACCAGCGTTCATTGAGGGCCGTGGACGAGTTGATCTACCTGCTTTGACTTCAGCACATCTGAAATGCGACATACTACGTAATCCAGGCTGAATCTTCAGGAAACTTCAAACATGCTGGAGATGCTCCTGTCAAGTGTCGTCGAGTAATGCCGCCTTCATGGTTTGAATAGAAGAATGGCTCCGAGGAGTCTTCTGGCGGCTGAAAGGGGAGACCCGGGTTATTCCTAGACAATCGTCTCGGTGTCGACGTTCTCCACAGAACCCCCCATGGTTGTTGGCTTGAAAGGCCCGATTTAGTCAGATGCTGCAGGCCGTACATCAGAACACGCTGACGCTGCTCTACGGGTGGAGACATGGTAGCTCCCAGAGGGTGTGTACTTCTACTGCGTGGATATATTACTGTAAGTACTTCTACTGTACCAACTTTCATTGTGTGTACTTTTACTTCAAATGTTGTGGACAGAGACAGTTGGAAAAAGTGACCATTTTGATAGCTTTGGTATCAACTCGACTGCTGTGAACATCTGGATGAAGACAAGGACACATCTGTCTAACCTCAATAAACACAATAGCAAACGAGTGGTTACACTGGGCAGCTCCCAGTCACCAAGAGAGGGTGACTGGGAGCTGTGGTTTAATATTCATTGATCTTCATAGTGTGACAGATATCTGACTTTGATGTGACTCAATAGACAGACATCGTCTTGAATGAACCAATTTGTACCCATGCCAGTGCGAATACATCTAGGGCATATATGAGGAGTGGTAAAATGCAAATGTTTCTTTATAATTTGATGGCGGTTGGTCTGAGAGACCTTTTGTAAGCCCGCCCACTCTCCCCTGGAGCCACCCACAGATTAAAAATGTGGCGGGCACGCCCGCTCCTGCGGGTGCTGGACAACTCCTACTCCCTGCACATGGGAATCAATGAAAAGTCCCCCGACACAAATCAGTTCACCGTCATGGCTACAAAAACACAAGTGTGGAGTTTGCATGTTCTACCCGTGTCCGTGTGAGTTTCCTCTGGGCATCCCGGTTTCCTCCTACCATCACACAAAGAGACTTGCAGGGACTTCAGACGTGAATTAGCTTGAAGCTATAATCTGGTGCGGAGCATCGAATGGGGAAGCTAATGCAAAAAGCGGCATATGGTCCCTTCATAAAAATAAAAGTATCTCCAGTGAGATGCATTATCGTTTATGGGCACAGCCCTGCTCTCTATGCCGGAGAGAAGAGGCTGTTCGACCACAGCTCGCAGACGAGAAGCTATTTGACCGCAGCTTGCGGGGTGACGGCAGACCGCCTGTGACAGCTGTCTGCTCCAATATCTCGCTAAACATGTTGGCTTTTGTAACCCGTCTGCATCCACCGTGACACACGGGGACGTCGTCTGGAGCTCCATGTAGGAAGATCAAGGCACTTTCTAACACTGCCGCCCGGTTTGACCTTTGTGCACTGTTTGGGTCAGATCCAGCTGCTGTAAGTGACTGTTTAGCATGATCATTGCTCCCATAAATCAGGGTTAAAAGTAGGATGATATCTGTGGTGGGAGTAAGTGTAGCTGATTGAGAGAAACATCGTCCGAATAAGACTTGACGAATGAGGCCTGACAGCTCCGCTGGCTCTGCCAGGACGTCCCTGAGACGCTGATTTAAATCTTATTTGCAAACTTTTCCATGAAAACAAACACCGGTCTGTTCGGATGCATAGCTTGAGCTGAGAAGATGTGGCATGGCGTGAGATCCAATTGACTCCGTTGATAAAAATAATTACCTTCAGTCATGTCGGAAAAATCCCTATTTCAACATATTTATACATCTTTATGGCTTATGGGGCTGCAGTAGCTCAGTGGCAACATGCGTCCTTCGGGAGCTGATAGGTCAGAGACTGTGGGTTCAAACCCACCCTGAAGTATCAGGAAGGGCATCCGGGTTTAATCCCCCAAGTTCCATCTAAATCAATGACCACTCTCACGAGATAAGAACTGTGACATGTCATATTTGACCCCAAGTGGCCTGAAATGGCCAGTGCTCACCTCAGGTTGTTGAGTCCTGCCAGGTTATCACCTCCGAGGAGCCAGCTCTCACCGGTACCAGAGCAAAGGACATGGAAAAGCTGAGAAACAACAAAATGAAATAAGCAGTGGGAATCTTTAACAATTGGCAGTAATTGAGTGCAATTACCCAAATGAGGCCATTAGCCTGGATGAGAGTAACACAGTCCTTTGACAGTGAGATGAAGCCGTCCATAGAACATGAACACCAGATATAAGTAATTCATTGGACTGGTTCACTAAATGTTTGACACAAAAAGGTGAATCAGTTCAACAGAATTTCTGATCCAGTTGAACTGATTTCCATACCTGGATTATTGAGCATACATCAAGACACACATGTTTGACAGTGTTTCAATGATGTCAGTGAACGATGCTGAAATATAGGCTAATGAGTCAGATAAGACATGGGTCTCCACTTTTCAGAGATCTGACAGACTCGACTCCATCATTTACTTGCTCCTAACTTGGACAGCAAAAATGGCGGCACCCGTGTGACATTAGTGGCCACACCCTTCGCCTTGAGGCAGTGCAACAAACGACGATTCTCCAGGTCGACTTGTGAGAATCCCCCAAATCACTGACACCTACACCGTCCATAGACGTGAGTAGAGACAACGTAGATAGAGATGTGAAGAATTGGTGTATTAATCAACCTGCATCCCCTTTCCCAAAACGTGTGGAAGCGTGAAAACAGACACGTCCCTCTCCGTATTACACTAATCAGAGGCACGGTGGCCAGGTCAAACCAGTTTAAACAGAACGAGAGGAAAAACAAGAACTGAAGGCAAGAATCTCCCAGTGATGACTAAGTCTTACCTCCACGTGTGCTTTAGAGACAGTGAAATCTGTATTATTGATCTTCATTTATGGTCACGATGCCTTGAAGACGGCCACCATGTTAATTATTTCCCTGCAAACAGAGTGAAACGGGCACAGGGGCTGATGAAATTTCTCCACGGATATCAGACAGACGAGTGTGCCAAGACTCTTTTTTTTAACGACGGCATATCGTCTAGTTTTTGTGTGTTGAGGAAGCCTATTACTGTCCTCCCACACACACCCATCAGTAGCAGCACACCACGACCTCAATAACCCTCCACAGAGGCAGCAGCAGCACACTCACAGACTAGCTCGGTCCTTCTCACCGAGCCATGAGGACCGGCGAGTGGCTCTATCGGTACGCTACTGCCCCCATGTGGCCCGGCTCTCACATAGCACCTCACTGGACGACCTGTCAATGTTTTACAGTGACATGAACACGCCCAAACATGGGACTTCAACCCCTAACCCATCCGCACTCACCCACTTATCCGAGGCTCTGCTACAGGAGCCTATCCCAGCATTTATTGGGCGAAAGGTGGAGAAACATCCCGGATAGGTAACAATTCCATTTCTTGTTTGTGTGTGTGTGTGTGTGTGTGTGTGTTAGGGTCAGCTCACTCATAGCAGTCTTCTCCCGGTTGCGGTTCAGGGGTCAACCTTCACTTTGGTGAGCGGCAGGGTGAGGAAGAGAAAGAGTCTGGGCAGTTCAGAGACAGGGACGCAGGCGAGGGGCAGATGTTATGGACCGGGCTGGACTGTCACCTGCCTGGCAGTTTATACACCTTACTCCACAAATCCAACATGTTCCTGCTCTTACATGGGAAAAACACCAGCAGAGCTCGTTTTGTACAAAAAGTGATTTAATCCACGGTGCGAATCAGCAAGTCAAAGTACAAGTATTGACATGAGGGATTAGAGAGGCACAATAAATACAGGATGTATACAGGAAGCGAACCCACACCCTCTGAGTAATCCACAGCTGCAGCCCACTGGTTAAGGCCCCCAGTCTGCAAGGCGTAACCAGTCTCACATGATTTATGGGCGTGTCCACACCTCAGGCCTTGCCGCTAAACTTATCACTTTTTACTCTTCGTCACATGGCTCACATTCGTTTCTGAAGGCAACTTGTCACCTGATGTGAAGTTGAACACGTCCTGTAAAGACTTGTAGGTGCAAACAAGCAACAGATGGAGTTTATTAAGTTTCACTCAGATGTTTCTGCAGATATCTTGATGCATGCTTAATAATCCAGGTAAGGGAATCACGAAGAGGAGAATCTGTTCAACTGGATCAGAAGTTTATTCAGAATAAACTTCTGATCCAGTTGAGCTGATTCACCTCTTTTGTGCGTTTCTGCAGATAGAATAGCCGTCCTCAAGCTTAACCTGAACACCAAATAGATACCGACTTCATCAGCTCTGTTCAGTTTTGATTTCCATTCATCCATCCACTGTGGGTCACTTATACGGACTCAGGTCACGGGGTCATGCTGGAGCCTATCCCAGTGTTCATTGGGTTAAAAGTGGGGAAACACCCTGGACAGGTCCCCATTCCAACACAGGGGCTGAGCAGTTAGGGGTTCAGTGTCTTGCTCTAGGAGATATAGTGTAGTCTGAACAAAGCCAGAGAGGACCCCCGAGTTTCAAGACCAGTTGACCTACCCCCCAAATCATCACCCACCTGCTCAGTGGGTAACGAGGTCGTCTGGGGTTCGGAAGGTTGCATGTTCAGTTCCGGCACCTGGAGAGAAGCATGTCGAAGTGTTCTTGAGCGAGACACTGTTCCCCCAACTGCTCTGCCCTGTGATGGACCAGCAATGTGTTTTCTTGCCTTTCATCCAATAGGTGCTGGGATAGGCTCCAGTTCCCCTGCAACCCGACATCAGATAGATGGTTGATGATGGATGGATGGATGGATGTGTTATGGGCCCTTTCTATTACATGCAGACGGCCAAACAGGCAGATGCACTCGCTTACTGTATGACAAGCACTTCCTTTTTAAAAGCAAGACGTCCCTCTTAACAAGCACCAGTCATGATCACCACAAGCTACTTTCCCTTTTCAACAGGACCTGCTGACCTCCAGCAGTAAAACACATTGCGGTTGACAGGTGTCGCGTTGAAACCTTGAGCAAACATGATGACAATGACCAAGTCGTCCTCTGTCGAGCGTCGACAGGAGATGTGTCAATGTGCAAGTCAGGGCTGTCATCTCGTCACAGCCAGAACAACAGAGTGGGACGTTCGAGCGAGGCACTTTTTGCATATAGTTTCTACATCTGTTCAACAGCGTCCTAGTGCTCGAGTGTACCAATCGGCTCATCCAGTAATGAGTCTAAAATGGGTTTTTTATCTTTCACATGTGTTGGGTGAGATATCTGCACCTCATCCAATGCAAATGAACTTGTCTGAAGAATAAAAAAAATTTGGCCCATTTTCTACCTTTGATAGGAGTTGAGAGAGAAGGGGGGACATGTGGCAAGGGGCCTGGGTTGGATTCCAACCCAGGCCCCTTGCAATAAGGACTCAGCCTTATGTGGCACACGCTCTACCAGCGGAGCCACTGGGTCACCCCTGGTGAATTTTCTTAAATTAACAGAGACATTTTCTGGATAACAGTGTGGAGATTCCCAAATGGATTCCCATGGCAGGTCGGGATGAGACCCACAGATTTTATGTCCTGATTCTCAGTTTTCCTGACTGAATGAACTGACTCGTTGAGGTGGACATTACAATCTGACTGCATCACGAGCCTTCTTTAAGGTTGAAGGCATGCCCGAGTGCACGTGACGTGCACACACGCAGTGCTCTGAAGGGGTGCGCTTGGTTCGACAACATCAGGGAGGCAGCAACACCGAGTCATATGTTAAACCCAGCGCACTTCCAGTTTCTCCCCAAATTTTCCAAAGCAGTTCCGTTAGGTGCAAAGGCAGTAATTTACAGATCAGCACAGCTCATTAAGATGTAAACTAAACAACCCTCAGCATGTTAAATACAGTGTCTTGAACAGTTCATCCTTCCGTCTCATCTGGTGTGAAGGCAGGGTTCTGCATGGGTGGTGTTTGGTCGGGAGGCGGGTGCATTTGGCCCGGAGCTTCTTCTGAGTTCGTGGGGTCGGGCGGGGCTTTATGAGGCCCTGTAGGGGGTTCTGGTGTCAGTTCGGACCCAATTTGCCGTGCGGTGTCACCGGAGTGAGATGTCGCCACAGCTCGGTATTCTGGCGACTGCTTGTTAGACACCTGGCAATGGAGGAGAATAAAGAACTTGATTGGTTACCAGCCAGCCAATCAGGTCGTGGTTTTGTCTTATAGATTCTGTTGTGCACCAATTAAAGCATGCACGTCACACTGTGTCAACACAGGGATTGGTACTGACAAGTAGAAATAAGAAGGCAGACATGTATTCACACACCCACACATATACATGCACATAAGCAAGAACCTATACACCCACACCCATACGCCCTCACAAACACGAGATTTGAGATGAGTCACTAGCTTAACTCATGTACCAGTTAGTTCATCGACAAAAGAATAAGTAGTTTTCCATTGACCTTCAAATGTCTGAGTAGAGCCTCACCTTTCTTCAGTGAGTGCAGAGGCAGTGGGTTAGAGCAAGAAGGACATTAAGAACATCAGGTTAGGCCAGTTAAAAAACCTGAGGCAGGACGTTTCATTCAACCGAACCATTAAAACAAACCCTCTCTTTTCAAAGAAACACTGGTTATGAAATGAGTTCTGCTGTGTTCATCTATCACATATCCATTTTCACTGTTTTTGCAGTGCTACAGACTAACGTCTGGCTTCCAGTATTAGAGAAATGTGACATCGGTCTTCAGACTCTGAGAGGTCCACTTTTACATTTCACAAGTCCCCACATTGTGAGGGTGGACATGGATTTAGATGGAGCTTGAGGGATTAAGGCCAGATGCCCTTCCTGACCTCCTGCAGTGGGTTCAAACCTGTAACATCTGGCTCCTCATTTCCTGAAGTGATTCGTGTTCTGCATAGCTAAAATGATCATGGCATGATTTGAAATGTAAGGCTTATCTCCAAGTATTCTAGCTTCCTTGATTTTAGAATATTTATTTTTAAAGTCAACGGTCCAGCCTGAACCATATAAGCAGAGAAGGAGGAAGTGGCGTGTCCTCAGTGAGTATTTTTTTTGGAATGTTCAATTATAGCTTTTCAGTGACAGGATATAAGACGGACAGGAAACACATGGTGATGAGAGAGGTGGAAGACATACATAAAGAGTTTCATCTCTACTTGAATATCTATATTTACATATTTCACCACAAAAGTGTGATGCTAAACTGTCACAGTCTGCAAAGCATCAATTCAAACTCCCTGGTCTGTGAAGTTGTGCTTGAGATACAAAGATCCTGACTTATTTTAGTTCCAAAATACCTCAACTGAACGGCATCCTCTGTTGTCTAAAGTTAGACCATATCCAAACAGTGTCTACATGCTGCGACACACCCTCAGGAAGCGGCTCATCTCACACACCTGCAGTGGCTGAGTCTCTGGGGGCGTGCTGCTCCTCGCCATGGCAACCATCTCCTGGATCTGGAACATGGCGAAGGCAATGGTGACCCACGGGGCACCGGAGAGCACCCACGCAGGACGCGTCACGTCCTCCTGCTCCTCCTGGTGCTTGGTCTTCTTCACTGGCAAGATGGCCGCCTGGTGCACCCCGGCGGCACTGCTCTGGTTCTGCACAAGGTCGATGGTCGCTATGGGAACCGGACTAGATGGCACCGGGATGTTCTCTGCCAGCATTTTATCCTCTGATGGGGAGGTGGAGAAACAGGTCAAAGGTTACTGGGAGGTATAACCAGGCAGAGATCCAGATAACAAGGAAACAGATTTCTCTCCGAACAATACCCATCAACACACATATGCATACATGCTCAACATGCAATCCATAAACATTAAAATATTAACAATATCACTAATATTAGTAGCATTAGCAGCACACGATTAGTCCCCAAATTGTAGGGATAGACAAGTATTTAGATGGAGCTTGGGGGATTAAGGCCAGGTGCCCTTCATGATTTCACATGGTGGGTTCAAATGTGCAGCCTCTGGCTCATCAATTCCTGCAATGTGAGCTATACCACTGAGTGTCTTGATGCATGCTCAATAATCCAGGTAGGGAAATCACAAAAAGAGGTGAATCTGTTCAACTGGATCAGAACTTCTGATCCAGTTGAACAGATTCACCTCTTTTTTTGATCTACCACTGAGCTGCCATCTAACCAAAATTTGTGCTGGCTTGAGAATGTGGAATCCCATAATTTGCTGACTTTGTACTTGCACTCTGAGCAATGACAGTAAAGCATAATAAT